>SJYC01063046.1:0-24918 GCA_006408675.1 Madoqua kirkii
AAGACAGCATATTGAAAAGCAGAGATATTACTTTGTCAACAAAGGTCTGTCTAGTCAAGGCTATGGTTTTTCCAGTAGTCATGTATGGATATGAGAGTTGGACTATAAAGAAAGCTGAGTGCTGAGGAATAGATGCTTTTGAACTGTGGTATTGGTGAAGACTTTTGAGAGTCCCTTGGACTGCAAGGAGATCAAACCAGTCAATCCTAAAGGAAATCAGTCCTGAATATTCACTGGAAGGACTGATGTTGAAGCTGAAACTCCAATACTTTGGCTACCTGATGTGAAGACCTGACTCATTTGAAAAGACCTTGATGCTGGGAAAGATTGAGGGCAGGAGGAGAGAGGGGTGACAGAGGGTGAGATGGTTGGACGGCATCACTAACTCAATGGATGTGAGTTTGAGTACACTCTTGGAGTTGGTGATGGACAGGGAGGCCTGGCATGCTGCAGTCCATGGTGTCGCAAAGAGTTGGACACAACTGAGTGACTGAACTGATTGACTGACTGATATATAGATTTATATATAATTCTTTTTTCATCAAATAATTATATATTTTGAGAATGATTTGGATAAAATAGGAGGAAAATATTGATATAATTAAAATTGCTTTATATGTAGAAGTGCTAGATTTTTTTCATTTTTATTAAATATAAAGATGAAATATTATCATAGTTAGTACAGGAGACTTTTTGGAAGGGAGGAGACCATTCCTTGACATGAGCTTAGTTTCAGACCCAGAAAGGGAGAGAGGGTACTCCTTTTGAATGAGTTGTTGAGGCACTTCACAAGTAGGAAAAACTTAACAAATATTTGCTGGTTGAGTAAAGCTCAAAATATTAATTCTTGCCTCTTCGTAAAGACTAAAACTCACAATATTCTAATAATGTTTTTCAAGTCAGTGAAAAATATTTAAGTTGCAGATAATCCTGTTTTTATGTGACACAGAAGTTATTTTACCCAATTATTATTATTGGTATTTTTCTGTTGCCCTGGGCATACTTGGCATGTCCTATTCATCACAGCAGCCAAATAATAAACCAGTTCCCTGCAGTCTATCAGAGAAGTGCTGGCCAAGTTGAGGGGCGAGAGACAAACAGGAGATGGTGATGGTAGTTTTTAATAATAATTAATTATTTATACAGTGCTGACAGACAGTTCACTAATGGTACAGAATCACAGATATACTCTTCTCCACCTCAAGAACAGAATTCTAAGAGAGATGAGCAATTCAAAAGTGAAAGAAGCCTTGTCAAGCTGAGGTTGCAGCTCATAATTTCAGAACTGCTTGAGTGTAAGTTTCATTCTAAAAAGTTACTGAGGGTATAATCTATAGTGGTGACGAATGGTCTTGCAATGTTATACAATTTCCTTCTCTTTATCTTTACCTCAGTTTTGTCAAAGCAACAGTTAAGTCATACTAAGATCAGCCCTGAGATTTCTTTGGAAGAAATGATGCTAAAGCTGAAACTCCAATACTTTGGCCACCTCATGTGAAGAGTTGACTCATTGGAAAAGACTGTGATGCTGGGAGGGATTGGGGGCAGAAGGAAAAGGGGACAACTGAGGATGAGATGGCTGGATGGCATCACTGACTCAATGGACGTGAGTCTGGGTGAACTCCGGGAGTTGGTGATGGACAGGGAGGCCAGGAATGCTGTGATTCATGGGGTTGCAAAGAGTCAGACACGACTGAGCGACTGAACTGAACTGAAGTGAACTGAAGTCATACTGTGATTCTGTTTCTTTAAAACCAGTCTGTTTCTTGACCCTTCACTACTTTCATACTATCATAATTATTGCAGTAGTTGCAACATATCACTTTACCTATTGGAAATCCTTCTTGTCTTCCACCTCTTCTTCCTTCTCCTCTTTCTTTTTCTTCTTGAAGTTACACACTGAAATGATAATCCATTCTTCGTTGTTCAGTCTTGTTTGACTCTTTGCAATTCAGTGGATTGCAGCCCACCAGTCTCCTCAGTCCATTGAATTTTCCAGGCAAGAATACTTGTTGGGTTGCCATTTCCTTCTCCAGGGAATCTTGCTAACCCATGGATTGAACCTGCATCTCCTGTGTCTTCTGAATTGCAGGCAGATTCTTTACTCCCTGAGCCATCAGGAAATGACAATCCATCAAATCATAATTTTCCTGAGAGATGGACACAGTGTTAATGAGGCCAAGATTGTGCTATCAGTATTGTAAAGAGATAAATTGTTCCAGGATCACAATCTCTATAACCAGAGCCTTGTCTTCCTAATGGCTGTTAGCTGTCCTACAGGGTGGGAGAGAGGAGTGACAACTAAAACATTTTCATTATCGAGACTTCCCAGGTGTTGCAGTGGTAAAGAATCTGCCTGCCAATGGAAGAGGATCAAGAGATGTGGGTTTGATCCCTGGGTCAGGAAGATCCCCTGGAGAAGGGAATGGCAACCTATTCCAGTATTCTTGCTGGGAAAATTCTATGGAAAAAGGAGCCTGGTGGGCTACAGTCCATGGGGTCACAAAGAGTTGGAAAATACTAAACAACTGAGCGCACATACTTTTAACATTAAAATATTGTTGGATACTCACTGCGATGCATGTAAGCTAGACATTTACCCATTGTGACAGTACAACCTGATTTTTTTGTTCGTTATCTTTTTTTTTTAATCGGAGTATCATCCTAGGCTTCCTAGGTGGTGCTATTGGTAAAGAACCCACCTGCCAGTGCAGGAGACCTAAGAAACATAGGCTGGATCGCTGGGTCAGGAAGATCCCCTGCAGGAGGACATGGAAACACACTCCAGTATTTATGCTTGGAGAATCCCATGGACAGAGGAGCCTGGAGGGTTACAGTCCATAGGGTTGCAAAGAGTCAGACACAACTGAAGCAACTTAGCACGCATGCATAATTGCTTATCAATGTTGTGCTAGTCTCTGCTGTGCAAAGAAATGAATCAGCCATATGTATACATGTCTCCCCTCTTGCACCTCCCTCCTACCCCCCCATCCCACCCCTGTAGGTCATCCCAGAGCACTTGGCTAAGCTCCCTATGTTACAGAACAGCTTCCCACTAGCTATCTATTTTATATGTCAATCCTAATCCCCCAATTTATCCCACCCTTCCCTGCGTCCACTTGTTTGGTCTCTTGTTCCCTCAATCTTTGTCTCTGTTCCTGGCCTGAAAATAGGTTCATCTGAACTGCTTTTCTAGATTCCACATAATATACAGTATTTTTTTTTCTCGTTCTGATTTACTTCACTCTGTATGACAGTCTCTCAGTCTAGCTACAGCTCTACAAATGACCCGATTTTGTTGCTTTTTTATGAAATGATGTTTTGAGGATTGTTTGCTACTGAGTGTTGGGCAGTACCTGACAGAAGGTCATCTGGATGCTCTCCCAGGAACAATTTCTTAGCAGACATTAGTCTCCAAGAAAATTTGGTTGGCTGACAGCATGTGAAGAAATTAGTGCAAGAGGAATAGTTTTTCCAAAAGAAAATACGAATTTATTTTCCCCTTTCAGTTTATAAATATATTTTAGAACTTGAACAAGAAAAAGAAGAATGAAAATGTTCATTTTCCCAAAGCAGGATCTCTTTCAAGCACTGAGCCTATAGACCTGCCACAATTTACAGCTGAACTAATGTCTTTAATGTGTGAACTTGAAGCATCTGAAACATAACACATGCTCCAGATAAACACCCTCCAAGACAAGTGTGTCATTTGGAAGACTTTCCCCATGAGTGGCATTGCTGACACACGCCCTGACAGAGTCTGTCAGATGTTTTCATTTTCAAGTGGAAGAGGCAACCATCTGGTGCCCAGAGTGAACAGCGTCAGATCACTAAATGAGAAATCCAGTATTTTACTCCAACCAACACTTAGGAAAATTCAAAGGAAAAAAAGGTGAATTTTTGATCACTATAGTAATTTTCCATTCAAATTATCAGATATAATTTTGATAGAGGAAATGTTCTTCCAGATGTGAAATGCTCTATTGATTTTGAGTAGCTGAAGACATTTCACTAAAAGGGTTTATCTGGTGGCTTGATGGAAAAGAATATGCCTGCCAATGCAGAAGACATAGGTTTGGTCCCTGGGTGGGGCAGATCCCCTGGAGAAGGAAATGGCAACCCACTCCAGGATTCTTGCCTGGGAAACCCCTTGGACAGTGAAGTCTGGCAGGCTACAGTCCATGGGATTCCAAAGAGTTGGACACAATTCAGTAACTAAACAACAAATTGAAGACAGACAACTATTTCCAGTAGTTGACTGAGTAGGTAATACAGATACTACTTCCAGAAATAATCTGCATCTGGAGGCAAGTGGTTAAAGGGAATTTGGAGACATATATATTCATTGATCTATTAAGAACTATAGGCCAGGTATAGGGTTAAATGTTAGAGACACGAAGATCTTACAGTACAGTAGTAGAAATACACAAAGAGATCATTAAAAGCAATGTTGAAGAGATGAGAAAGTTTACACAGAGGAGAGTGAAGGGAAGGAACCCTTACCCTGCTAGGTGTCCAAAGATGGGCTCTGAGACCAAGAAGAAAGATTCATTCCACACAATTACTCATCAGTAAGTTTTCATAATGGCTACTCAAAGTTGTATCACTTTTCAGAGGATTCCTTTGTTTTCTTTACAATGGTTTTTTTTTCATCCAGAAACATGCCCTTCAAAATGTGCTCCATTTACTTAACTCCACTAAGTAATAGTTTAAAACTGTAGTTTCAGGTTAAGACACACATGTTTACTCAACATAAAAGTCAGTACTCAGAGATTATCCATGAAATAAACCTGAATTATGTGCCACATTTAGAAGAATTCAAAGCATTTTTCTTTGTGTGTGTAAGTCAAGTGAGTGGGAGGACAAGTTTGAATTTTCTGTGACTTTTCATAGACAATGTGCACGTATGTATTTTCCACAGACTTCAAAGCACTCTTGTGGTTAAGTCTTTATGTTGCCCTAAAACTGATTTTTCTAAGTTACAGCTTTGCTTTTCAGTGCAGTTAGTGTGCAAGATAACAATGAGCCTCACTGTGTTTGAAAAATTGATGAAGAAAACACTGCAGGAAAAAAAATTTACGTTCAAACGATGATTAGCTCATATTCATTCATCTCCAAAACTTGCCATCGTGGCTTCTCTGTCTTATTTGGTACACACAATAAATTTTCAGTATATTTCGTTTTATATACAATCTACATTTCTTAACTTGCAAACTGTTTGCTTATATAAGCTTGCTTTTGTCATTTTGTTGCCAAATGTTTCTATCTGTGAAAATTGTTTGGATAGCTCATGTTGAGATGAAATAAATTATGATCTTTATCTAAAGGGTCTTTTTTATATATAATTTAACAACTTTTCACTTGAGAACAGAATTTTCTGGAAAAAAAGTTGTTAAGCAAAGGATAAATTCAAAAGTCTGAGTTAGATCTTAAAACATTCTTTGGAGTAAACCAGGAAAACAGAATCCGGATGTGTGTGGAAAAGTAAAAGAGTTGGTGAAAATTTTATGGAAGTCAGGTTAGCTTAGGTAAATATAAAGAGTAATTTTTTAAAAGAAAAAAAAAAGGATATTGTTATTAGAATAAAAGAGAAAAAAGGTAGAAATAAGAAAGAAAACAGTAGAAAGAAAGAAAAAATATTATCCTGAGGATATTATTTTACAGTTTCAAGAATATCATTGAAAACTAGCTTTTGAGAGATAATTTATTAAGAAATTGAATGAGTGATTGCATGGAATGATTAAAACAAATGCACACACAGAGGAAACGAGCTTGTCCTAAGGTCCCAATGTTATACAATTGGGCAGAGAATGAGATGGTTGGATGTCATCACTGACTGAATGGACAGGAATTAGAACAAACTCCAGGAGATAGTGGAGGACAGACGAACTGGCATTCTGCAGTCCATGGGGTCACAAAAGTCAGATTACAACTTAGCAACTGAACAACAACACTCAGATGAGACTAGGCACATTCAAAGGGTATGGCCCTACACTGGGTACTCATAGTCCGGATAACATTTCTGGGAATAGAGTCATACACAGATTCACTTTTAGGCCAATTATACAGTTTAGTTGGAAGCAAAGATGTTTTGATCATTAGTTGATTAAAAAGAAGTTCTAAAAATTGTCACTGATACTAAACATATATATGAACATAGTTTCTGTAAAGTTATTTCAAGGAAACGTGCATGGTAACTCTTGGTCCAGGGTCTTAGTCTCACACTGTTCTCTAGTATTTCTAGTTTATTTTATTTTTGTCAAATGCTTCATGAGTTTTTCTTTTCATTCAAGACAATCAGTTCAGTTCAGCTGAGTTCAGTTGCTCAGTCGTGTCCGACTCTGTGACCCCATGGACTGCAGCACACCAGGCCTCCCTAGAGGCCTGCAACTAGACCGAGGCCTCCCTTAGTCCATGGACACTATGGCTGTGCTCCATGTGATTAGATTGGTTAGTTTCTGTGATTGTGGTTTCAGTCTGGTTGCGCTCTGATGTCCTCTCTCAGCACCTACCGTCTTACTAGGGTTTCTCTTACCTTGGATGTGGAGTATCTCTTCACAGATGCCACAGCAAAGCACAGCTACTGCTCCTTGCCCTGGACATAGGGTATCTACTCACGGCTGCCACTACTGGCCTTAAACGTGAGGTATCTCCCCTCACCTGCTCCAGTGTGCCACGCAGCCACTGGAGACACTCAAGACAATAAGCTTCTCCAAAATAGGTGTTATATCATATCCCCAGGACAAACTGTTGATTATAAGCATGTTTTTTTTTTTAATTTTTATTTCTTTATTTTTGTCCGCCTCTCACAGCATGTGGGATCCTAGTTCCCAGACCAGGAATCGAACTTAAGCCCCCTGTGTTGGAAGCATGGAGCCCTAACCACAGACTGCCAGGCAAGTTCCTTGGTAACAAGAATATTAAAGCTTATGGTTTATAAGCATAAAATGATGCAATGAATATTTTTTAATTGAACTGTATTAATATGTTTAATATTTTTGATTTAAGGAAATCATGAACTCAGAGTAAGCAGAACAGAGTGGACTTGGTGACCTTCTTTTCATTATTTATCAAGTATGAAGTTTTAATTGACATAAAATCAATAGGGTCTGACTACCAGTCAAGTTTCTGTTGGTAAGATGCTTGGCAGGGCAGAAGGGAGCAGAGCTGGCTGGTACATACTGGACTTCAACCTGTGACCTTGGCCTCTTTAACACAATGGTCCAACCAATTGAACTCACCCAGCCATATGTCCATTTTTACACTTGGCAGGAGAAACAGCACCATGAGGTGTTTTTGTTTTCATGCAATCACAAATAATAGGCCATTCCTTCCAATGGTGAAAAATTTTTGTTCTGCTTCTTCACACTTCTAGCAAACAATAAAAGCTAATTACCAGTTATGATGCCAGCAGAAATCTCAGTACTGAAACTGTGTTTCTATATTTTGGTGAGAATATCAGCACCTTTATGACCATGTGAAAGAATTCATATACAAACCCCATTCTTTGTCTTCATTGGAAGAGATTAAAGATGAGTGAAGAGGAAAGTGAAAAAGTTGGCTTAAAGCTCAACATTCAGAAAATGAAGATCATGACATCTGGTCCCATCACTTCATGGGAAATAGATGGGGAAACAGTGGAAACAGTGTCAGACTTTATTCTGGGGGGCTCCAAAATCACTGAAAATGGTGATTGCAGCTATGAAATTAAAAGACACTTACTCTTTGGAAGGAAAGTTATGACTAACCTAGATAGCATATTGAAAAGCAGAGACATAACTTTGCCAACAAAGGTCCATCTAGTCAAGGCTATGGTTTTTCCAGTGGTCATGTATGGATGTGAGAGTTGGACTGTGAAGAAAGCTGAGCACCGAAGAACTGATGCTTTTGAACTGTGGTGTTGGAGAAGACTCTTGAGAGTCCCTTGGACTGCAAGGAGATCCAACCAGTCTACCCTAAAGGAGATCAGTCCTGGGGTTTCTTTGGACGGACTGATGCTAAAGCTGAAACTCCAGTACTTTGGCCACCTCATGTGAAGAGTTGACTCATTGGAAAAGACTCTGATTCTGGGAGGGATTGGGGGCAGGAGGAAAAGGGGACAACAGAGGATGAGATGGCTGGATGGCATCACTGACTCGATGGACATGAGTCTGAGTGAACTCCAGGAGTTGGTGATGGACAGGGAGGCCTGGCGTACTGTGATTCATGGGGTCGCAAAGAGTTGGACTCGACTGAGTGACTGAACTAAACTGAACTGAAAGACACTATGAATTTACAAGTCAAATAATTGCTATCTTTTCATGTAAGTTTTGCTTCAAAAGTGAAGAATGGGGCCAGAAAGCTATTACTAGCACAAAAAAAAAAACCAACCAAACAAACAAACCAAAACTAAGGAGCTTATTTGACATACTGACATACTCAAATTGTTCACCTTTCCTCTTTTCTATTGAAATAACTTTTCTGGCTATTTTTTCAGGTAGAAAAAAGGTGGAGATAACAGTATAACCCAGCTCCATGAACTATACTTCTGGAATTCAACACTGGAAGAGACTCTAAAGAGAATCAAGTCCAACTCTCTCACTTCATGGTAAGAGTGCTGAGGTTAAAGGTCACAAAAACATTACATGGCAGAACTACTCCTAAAAAGATCTATGTGGTATTGGTCATATTGTATACAGACAATGGAATAAATGATTTTGAACACAATTCTACCTTTGGAATTTAGGTAGATGATTAAAGACAAGAATTTCCCAACTAGTTCTGTTTTGGAATCTCAATTACCTTATTTCACTTGTTCTTTCAGGCTCTAAATATTTACTGATTACTACTATGTGCCAGGCTACTGGCTAACCCTCTGAATAGTTTGAGTAAGCCACTTTGATATAGCTATTTTGGTTTTACCTAGACATATTGTAAGAGCTAATATGCTATACATGATAGGAATCCCTGATACCCACCTGCCCTCTCCTGGAGCCATACTTTCCCTCTGAGACTCTAGTGAATGAGACTCAGGACAAAGGTAAGAAATAATCGATGTTCATTCATGGAGTTGAGTCTGGGTATTTTGCCCACTTTACCTTTGCAATAAAGAAACTATTTTCTAGACTGTTTGGTCTATGTAGATGTCAAGCTGTTTAGTCACTAAGTCACATCTGACTCTTTTTGTAACCCCATGGACTGTAGCCCACCAAGCTCCTCGGATTTCCCAAACAAGAATACTGGAGGAGTGGATTGTTGTTTCTTCTCTAGGAGGTCTTCCCAAACCAGGAATCAAACCAACGTCTCTTGCATTTGGCAGGCTGATTTTTTACCACTGAGCCACCAGGGAAACCCAGATGTCAAATATCTGGATACGAAAATAAATAAAATTATATCTCTGCCCTAAATTTTACTACTAGGGTTACTGAAGTAGCTTTAAAAAATATTTTTGGCTGTACTGAGTGAAAGAGGAAAGCAAAAAAGTTGGCTTAAAGCTCAACATTCAGAAAACAAAGATCATGGCATCCGGTCCCATCACTTCATGGGAAATAGATGGGGAAACAGTGGAAACAGTGTCAGACTTTATTTTTGGGGGCTCCAAAATCACTGCAGATGGTGATTGCAGCCATGAAATTAAAAGATGCTTAATCCTTGGAAGAAAAGTTATGACCAACCTAGATGGTATATTCAAAAGCAGAGACATTACTTTGCCAACAAAGGTCCGTCTAGTCTAGGCTATGGTTTTTCCTGTGGTCATGTATGGATGTGAGAGTTGGACTGTGAAGAAGGCTGAGTGCTGAAGAATTGATGCTTTTGAACTGTGGTGTTGGAGAAGACTCTTGAGAGTCCCTTGGACTGCAAGGAGATCCAACCAATCCATTCTGAAGATCAGCCCTGGGATTTCTTTGGAAGGAATGATGCTAAAGCTGAAACTCCAGTACTTTGGCCACCTTATGCAAAGAATTGACTCATTGGAAAAGACTCTGATGCTGGGAAGGATTGCGGGCAGGAGGAGAAGGGGACTACAGAGGATGAGATGGCTAGATGGCATCACAGACTCTATGAACGTGAGTCTGAGTGAACTCCAGGAGATGGTGATGGACAGGGAGGCCTGGCATGCTGCAATTCATGGGGTCGCAAAAAGTCAGACACGACTGAGCCACTGAACTGAACTGAACTGAATTTTTGTTGCTGCACAAAAGCTCTCTCTAGTTGCCATGGGGGCACTCTAGTTACGGTGCTTGGACTTCTCATTGTGGTGGCTTCTCTTGTTGCAAAGTATGGGATCTAGGCCACTCCTGCTCCAGTAGTTGAAGCCCATGGGCTCGGTACTTCCAGTTCATGGGCTCTAGAGCACTGGCTTAGTTGTTGTGGCACATGGGCTTACTTACCTTGCAGCATGTGGAATCTTCATGGACCTGGGATCAAACCTGTATCCCTTGCACTGGCAGGAAGTTCTTGTTTGTTTTAATATTTGATTCATTTTTAAAATTTTATTTATTTTTTAACTGAGGAATAATTGCTTTACAGAATTTTTTTGTTTTCTGTCAAATATCAACATGAATTAGCCATAGGTGTACACATGTCCCCTCCCTCTTGAACCTCCCTCCCATCTCCCTCCCACTCTCACCCATCTGTGTTGACACAGAGCCAACATACAAAAAAATTCCTATTGGCTGTTTCACATATGGTAATGTAAGATTCCGTGTTGCCCTCCCATACATCTCACCCTCTCCTTCTCTCTCCCTGAAAGATAAATATCGTATACTAACACATATATATGGAATCTAGAAAAATGATACTGGTGAATTTATTTGCAAGGCAGCAGTGGAAAAACAGACACAGAGAACAGACTTATGGCAGACAGATTCGTAACCACTGGACCACCAAGGAAATCCTTAAATGGTTTCTCAAGGGTATATCCTTCATTAAAAACTATGATGAATTTGAGAGTTTTACACTACTTAAAGCAACAAGCTAGCCCGCCCTGGTTTCATGGGTTATAGCTGAAGGCGGCAGACTTTTGGGTCAGAGGCAAATATTTTGTTAAGCACAGCATAGCAAGCAATATATCTATATCAGTTCCCTTTACTTCTAAGTTCCATGGGGCACTGAGATGGACCTAGATCAATTTCTGCATAAATATTGGGAAAACTGAAGTTTTTATTAAGGGACAAAAAGTTCTGCCTAGTTTTTGCTAAGAAGACACTATCTCCATCTTCCAAGGCTATTCACTATGAAAAAGCATCCTTGAAAAGATAGTTCAGAGTAAAAACAATCAGTACTTCTGCTTGCAAGATATGCATAAATGCAAGAGATGCCTGAGAGATTGCTGGCTGACATTCCTTGCTTCCAGTCTCTGCTTTCTCTAGTGGATCTTGCATAACACCTGTAGATTCATCTTCCTCAAGGACAACTGTGACCTTGTAAATCTCTTCTTGATTAGCCATCAGTGTATCCACATTCCAAACATAATCAAGTCAAATTTTCCTAACCTGACATTACAGGATCTGTGAAACCAAGCCTCACCTTTGCCTGCAGACTTACTATCTACTGTTCACCCTTCGCTCCAGGGTTACGAAAAAGTTCACCTTTCTCCAAACATAGGCAGCCCTCCCCAGCCACATGCCTTTTCTTTTAAGCTCTCTCCTCGGTATGAAAGTTGTTCCCTTCTGTGTCTGCTTCATCTACTTGATTGTTCTTTATACCTACATCTGCTCCATGAGGCTTTTCCATACACAGAATTCATCACTTCATCTTCTGCTCCCAGGCTGCTATTCACTTGTGTCTTTAATTAGATCTTACTTCAGTGGGATGTAAATGATTGTTTTTTGTGAATGTGTCATCTTCCTGGCTATACTTCAATACCTCGAGAGGGAGGGACCGTTCTTTCATTTTCTTATTTCTCATAGCATGAAACATGGTGTCTGGCACAGAATAAATCCCTTCTTACCCTGTTAACTGGATTAAATTTTATGACACTGCTTCCTCAAGTACAAAACTGATAGATGGCAGACTTAAGTGGTACTTTCCCTCCTCTGCATCCTCTCATGGGAGACTTTCTAGAATTATCCTCCATGCCCTCACTTATGCCACTCTATTTATTCTTTGTCCTTTCCTGCTTTGCCTCTTCTCTTTTCCTTTCCTCTTATGCTTTTCTCCTCGAATTCAAGAAATGTTCGTTAGGATTTGGGGCAGGATAATAGCTCTCCAAATTTCTTTTCCCCTTATTTAAGTCCCACTTGCTTCCCTGGAGGTTCAGATAGTAAAGAATCTGTCTGCAATGCAGGAGACCTGGGTTCGATCCCTGGGTCAGGAAGATCCCATGGAGATCCCACTTCAGTATTCTTGTCTGGAGAATTCCATGGACAAAGGAGCCTGGCAGGCTACAGTCTATGGGAGTATTCTAATTTTAACAATTTTACCTGTATTTTGTACATGTTTGCATATGTGTGCATGTTTTGGGCTGATGATTTAGATATCTATTTCTCTTTCAAATTATTAAATCACTTGTTCAATAATTACTCTCTTACATGTTAAAATTTTACATGAAATAAGATTTATTTCTGGGGTATTAAGCCAAGCAATAATATTTACTATTATTATGACCACATAATATTATCAGTATTTTTCAAGGAGAAGTTGTATTCATAGCTTTCTGTTACATAACATCACTCAACACAGTTTAAAAATATTGTACACAAGGATGTTCATTAATCTTCTTTGTAATACACAGAGTCATTTCTTTTTAGTTTCACTCATGCTAAAACCAAATCAGAGCAATATGACACCTGAAAAATCATTCTGGAATCTATCAGTTGGCTTTCTTTTACCACATGTTATCAATCCATAGACAGAAAGGACCCTGCATATTTTACTTTTGTTCCCTTGCCATCCCAAGCTAAGCTAAGTGAATATAGAGAAAGAAATATCAAAGGTGACAGTTAAAGAGAAAAAAATACAAGTCTACATTATACATGTATTATATAATATAGTTATACATTTAATAAATTTATATATTTAGAAAGATATACATTTATTTGTTCATGTAATTGTGCCATATATTTGTTATAATGATATAATATATTGTTTTAAAAGTCATATAGCATTGTATATATTATTCCATATGAATGGAATATATACATATGTTTATATATATACATATAGAATCTCTGACTTCCCTTATAGCTCAATCGGTAAAGAATCTGCCTGCAGTGCAGGAGACCCGGGTTCAAGCCCTGGGTTGGGAAGATCCCCTGGAGAAGGAAATGGCAACCCACTCCAGTATCTTTACCTGGAAAATCTCATGGACAGAGGAAACTGGTGTATTGCGGTCCATGGGGTCGCAAAGAGTCGGGCACGACTGAGTGACTAACGCAGCACAGAATCTCTACCACCTTCTTTTCCTCCTTTCTCTTATTTTTAATTAATTAGTATTTTATATGAATATATTTTCACAGCAAAAGCTGATATTTACTTCAAAAAGACAACATAGGAAAAACTGTAGGGGAAAATGTTACTTCTTTTTCTATTTCCACCAGATATAACAAATGTTATAACTTAGAAAATCAGAAAGAGAAAACTAGGATGAGTAATAAATGGTTTCTTCTCCCTACCACTGAAAATATATAGCAAAAAAGAATCATTTTAAAGCACTATACATAAATCAAATCCCTTATGATTATACAGTGGAAGTGAGAAATAGATTTAAGGGCCTAGATCTGATAGATAGAGTGCCTGATGGACAGGGATCAAGACCATCCCCATGGAAAAGAAATGCAAAAAAGCAAAATAGCTGTCTGGTGAGGCCTTACAAATAGCTGTGAAAAGAAGAGAAGCAAAAAGCCAAAGAGAAAAGGAAGGATATAAGCATCTGAATGCAGAGTTCCAAAGAAAAGCAAGAAGAGATAAGAAAGCCTTCTTCAGCAATCAATGCAAAAAAATAGAGGAAAAGAACAGAATGGGAAAGACCTGTCTCTTATACACATCTAGATGTGTATAAGAGACAGCCCTGAAGGAGGTCATGGCAACACACTCTAGTACTCTTGCCTTGAGAATCTCATGGACATAGGAGCCTGGCAGGCTATAATTCATGGGGTTTCAAAGAGTTGGACACATCTTAGCGACTTAATAACAGCAATAAATATGAGACAGAGTGTTAAACATCACCAGTGCTAAATGGACTCCCACTCCCACTGACACTGAAAACACTACCCAGTGGAAATTTATACTGCTTTTTAAGTGGGAGAAGGAATAATAGCTCCATTGATCACTGATTGTTCTGTGCCATGATACACGCATTCATATTCGGCATTCAGAATCAGCTGAAATTCTGAGACCAAATAACATAAGGCGTGCTTCTCTTTACTGGGAATGAATGATTTATTATGTCACCTAAATATCAAATCTTTAATATGCCTCTCAGGTTGTGTCTGGCTTGGAAAAAATATTGGACATATAACAACATAAATATAAAGATAATACAAGGACATAAATTGTAGGAAAACGGAGAATTATTTTGGGCATTCTTTTTTTCAGAGGTTGACTCTCCTTCATACATTGGAAGCAGATTAGTAATTAAATCTGCTTATATATATAGTTCTTATAAGTAAAATGTTGCTTGATATCTTACTCCCACCAGAAAAAATAGTGACAAAATCTTGAAGGAATATGGATTTGGAGGGGCTCCAGCGACCCTACATCTCTCCAGTTCCTTCTAACTTTTTGTGTCCGGAGGGCTGTGGCTGACAATAACAGAGACATCTTGATTTATAATCCTCCCCAGCTGAAATGCCCAGGTAGCTGATCTCTCTAGTTCCCACTTAGCCTCCTTGTCTCAGTTGCTACCCCTCAGGTCAACATTTCATCTGAGATCATTCCAAGACTCAAGGAGAATTCTTGCCTGTGAGACTAATTTGTCTTTAAAGACTTACTGTTAGTCTATGTACTTTTACTAAGCAGATGTGTTCCATGGCTAACTCAGTATAAGAACCATGGGGGAACAAACAATCAGTAATACCAAATTACATCCACCCTAGGGGTACCTACATTTCTTTCCTAAAATGGTAATGTAAAAGGTTTATCTTTGATTTACATGTTTCCATCTGGCCATGAGAGTGTGTTTCTGTAGTAATATCCGTTTTTGATATTGAATTTGAATGGAAGACTCTTAGGGTCAGACCCTGTGCCAGGTGCCTGAGGAGTTTTTTGGGGGGAAACGAAGTGCTGCTTTGTTCTCAATAAAAATGTAATTCCTTCTTAAAGCAACTCCAAGCATAATGGAGAGGGAGGACTGGGGAAGGGGAGGTATTTTGCAGAGTGTGGGAGGTTCTATGAGTCTGCATACAAAGGGGCAGTGAAAACAGCGCAGAATCCAAAAAAGGAGTGCCATAGGCATTCAAAGTGGGAGAGATCAGTTTGCTGTGCAAAAAAATATAGCCACCAGGGAGGCTTCATCAAGCAAATGTCACCAAAGCCACACTGGCCATTTCTACAAGTTGGCTGGCATTTTGGCTAGTAGGGATGAGAGGGAAGTCACAGCTGGAAGAGGGAGAGAAATGAGGCAGAAAGATTCAGAGACTGTTGGGGAATGTTGAACAACCGAGTGTGGCCAAAGCACAGGGTCAGAGTAGAGATATGGTTGGAGGTAAGGATAAAATTGTGGGTTTTAGACACATTGTGTGGGCTTCCCTGGTGGCTCAGAGGTTAAAGCATCTGCCTCCAATGCAGGAGACCCGGGTTTGATACCTGGGTTGGGAAGATCCTCTGGAGAAGGAAATGGCAATCCACTCCAGTATTCTTGCCTGGAGAATCCCATGGATGGAGAAGCCTAGTAGGTTACAGTCCACAGGGTTGCAAAGAGTTGCACACGGCTGAGCGACTTCACCTCACCTCAGACACATTGTACTGTGCTTTGGCTCTGAGGAAGGGGAAATTAATTTGATAGTTAATGAGACTCATTAACGGCTTTTGTGCATAGAAGTGATAGGATTAGAATTGCACATTGATAGTAATCCTGAAAGACTCTATAAGATATATTGATAGAGTAGAAAAAGAAGGAAGAAGGAGATTAGCTAAAAGGTTAGTGCAGTTCATTTCACGTCAGAGGTAATGGATGAGGCAATAGGAGCACAACTGCAAAGGAGGTGGTGAAGTTAGGGACCATTTCCAATAATGGAATATTGGGGAGTTTTCGGCTGAAGACATGAGATGAGGCTGGGAATAAAATGTAATTCCTCGTAATTCAAGCCTGGATGATTAGGGGCTGAAGGTCAATGTGTCATTTATGTAGTGTCACTTTCTGCCTGGCTACGTCCTTTCCCATCCTCCTTTGCTCATTAACTGAAAAGATTTTTCTCTCCTCAGCATTTTCATATATTTTCTTCATTATTCTATTTCAGCATTTTAACATTCCCCCCTCCTTGCACTATATTTTATTTGGTGGCAATTTTAATTGAAAATCTCCATGATGGCATCCCCCAGATTTCCAACAAAGTACTTTACATATAGTAGGTCAGCATTTACTTTTGCCAGAAGATTATTTTGGACATCACCAGATGGTCAACACTGAAATCAGATTGATTATATTCTTTGCAGATAAAGATGGAGAAGCTCTATCCAGTTAACAAAAACAAGACCAGGAGCTGACTGTGGCTCAGATCATGAACTCCTTATTGCCAAATTCAGACTTAAGTGGAAGAAAGTAGGGAAAATGACCCAACCATTCAGGTATGACCTAAATCAAATCCCTTATGATTATACAGTGGAAGTGAGAAAAAAATTTAAGGGCCTAGATTTGATAGAGTGCCTGATGAACTATGGACTGAGGTTCTTGACATTGTACAGGAGACAGGGATCAAGACCATCCCCATGGAAAAGAAATGCAAAAAAGCAAAATGGCTGTCTGGGGAGGCCTTACAAATAGCTGTGATAAGAATAGAAGCGAAAAGCAAAGGAGAAAAGGAAAGATATATGCATCTGAATACAGAGTTCTAAAGAATAGCAAGAAGAGATAAGAAAGCCTTCCTCGATGATCAATTCAAAGAAATAGAGGAAAAGAACAGAATGGGAAAGACTCTTCAAGAAAATTAGAGATATCAAGGGAACATTTCATGCAAAGATGGGCTCGATAAAGGACAGAAATGGTATCTACCTAACAGAATGCTTCTACCTAACAGAAGCAGAAGATATTAAGAAGAGGTGGCAAGAATACACAGAAAAACTGTACAAAAAATATCTTCACTACCCAGATAATCATGATGGTGTGATCACTCACCTAGTGCCAAACATCTTGGAATGAGAAGTCAAGTGGGCCTTAGAAAGCATTACTACAAACAAAGCTAGTGGAGGTGATGGAATTCCAGTTCAGTTCAATTCAGTCACTCAGTCGTGTCGGACTCTTTGAGATCTCATGAATCGCAGCATGCCAGGCCTCCCTGTTCATCACCATCTCCCAGAGTTCACTCAGACTCATGTCCGTCAAGTCTGTGATTCCATTCAGCCTTCTCATCCTCTGTCGTCCCCTTCTCCTCCTGCCATCCATCACTCCCAGCACCAAAGTCTTTTCCAATGAGTCAACTCTTCTCATGAGGTGGCCAAAGTACTGGAGTTTCAGCTTCAGCAGCATTCCCTCCAAAGAAATCCCAGGGCTGATCTCCTTCAGAATGGACTGGCTGGATCTCCTTGCAGTCCAAGGGACTCTCAAGAGTCTTCTCCACCACCACAGTTCAAAAGCATCAATTCTTCGGTGCTCAGCCTTCTTCACAGTCCAACTCTCACATCCATACATGACCACAGGAGAAACCATAGCCTTGACTAGATGGACCTTAGTCAGCAAAGTAATGTCTCTGCTTTTGAATATACTATCTAGGTTAGTCATAACTTGTCTTCCGAGGAGTAAGTGTCTTTTAATTTCATGACTGCAGTCACCATCTGCAGTAATTTTGGGGCCCCCCAAAATAAAGTCTGACACTGTTTCGCCATTCTATTTGCCACGAAGTGATGGGACCAGAGGCCATGATCTTCGTTTTCTGAATGTTGAGCTATAAGCCAACTTTTTTTGCTCTCCTCTTTCACTTTCATCAAGAGGCTTTTTAGTTCCTCTTCACTTTCTACCATAGGGTGGTGTTATATGCATATCTGAGATGATTGATATTTCTCCTGGCAATCTTGATTCCAGTTTGGGTTTCTTCCAGCACAGCGTTTCTCATGATGTACTCCACATAGAAGTTAAATAAGCAGGGTGACAATATACAGCCTTGACGTACTCCTTTTCCTATTTGGAACCAGTCTGTTGTTCCATGTCCAGTTCTAACTGTTGCTTCCTGACCTGCATATAGGTTTCTCAAGAGGCTGGTTTAGTATGCCCATCTCTTTCAGAATTTTCCACAGTTTATTGTGATCCACATAGTCAAAGGCTTTGGCATAGTCAATAAAGCTGAAATAGATGTTTTTTTCCAGAACTCTCTTGCTTTTTCCATGATCCAGCAGATGTTGGCAATTTGATCTCTGGTTCCTCTGCGTTTAGCTATTTCAAATCCTGAAAAATGATGCTGTGAAAGTACTGCACTCAATATGCCAGCAAAATTGGAAAACTCAGCAGTGGCCACAGGATTGGACAATGTCAGTTTTCATTCCAATCCCAAAGAAAGGCAATGCCAAAGAATGCTCAAACTACTGCACAGTTGCACTCGTCTCACATGCTAGTAAAGTAATGCTCAAAATTCTCCAAGTCAGGCTTTAGCAATACGTGAACCGTGAATTTCCTATGTTCAAGCTCGTTTTAGAAAACGCAGAGTAGCCAGAGATCAAATTGCTAACATCTGCTGGATCATGGAAAAAGGAAAAGAGTTCCAGAAAAATATCTATTTCTGCTTTATTGACTATGCCAAAGCCTTTGACTGTGTGGATCACAACAAACTGTGAAAAATTCTGAAAGAGATGGGAATACCAGACCACCTGACCTGCCTCTTGAGAAATCTGTATGCAGGTCAGGAAGCAACAGTTAGAACTGGACATGGAACAACAGACTGGTTACAAATAGGAAAAGGAGTACGTCAAGGCTGTATATTGTCATCCTGTTTATTTAACTTATATGCCGAGTACATCATGAGAAACGCTGGGCTGGAAGAAAGACAAGCTGGAATCAAGATTACCAGGAGAAATATCAATCACCTCAGATATGCAGATGACACTACCCTTATGGCAGAAAGTGAAGAAGAACTAAATAGCCTCTTGATGAAAGTGAAAGAGGAGAGTGAAAAAGTTGGCTTAAAGCTCAAAATTCAGAAAACGAAGATTATGGCCTCTGGTCCCATCACTTCACTGCAAATAGAATGGGGGAAACAGTGTCAGACTTTATTTTTGGGGGGCTCCAAAATCACTGCAGATGGTGACCGCAGCCATGAAATTAGAAGATGCTTACTCCTTGGAAGGAAAGTTATGACCAACCTAGACAGCATATTGAAAAGCAGAGACATTACTTTGTTAACAAGGCTATGGTTTTTCCAGTGGTCATGTATGGATGTGAGAGTTAGACTGTGAAGAAAGCTGAGGGCCGAAGAATTGATTCTTTTGAGCTGTGGTGTTGGAGAAGACTTTGAGAGTTCCTTGGACTGCAAGGAGATCCCACCAGTCCATTCTGAAGGAGATCAACCCTGGGATTTCTTTGAGCTGAAACTCTAGTACTTTGGCCACCTCATGAGAAGACTTGACTCACTGGAAAAGATTCTGATGCTGGGAGGGATTGGCGGCAGGAGGAGAAGGGGCCGATGGAGGATGAGATGGCTGAATGGCATCACTGACTTGATGGACGTGAGTCTGAGTGAATTCTGGTAGTTGGTGATGGACAGGCAGGCCTGGCATACTGTGATCATGGGGTTGCAAAGAGTCGGGCACGACTGAGTGACTGAACTGGAAAGGTCGAGGCAAGAGTTCAGTTCAATACTATGTTTACTGAGTATTGGTTATTGTGTTAGATATAGATTCAGAGATGGACTATAACATAGCCACTCGCTCAGGGATCAGTGGGGACAGCAGACATACAAGTAATTGCAATACACTGGGAAGGTATTGAAAAAGAGACTAGTATGAGGTTCTGTGGGAACACAGAAATGTCAAACATAACTCCTGGAGAGAAGGGAGACAAATCAAGGAAGGCTTCCCTGAGGAGTCAGTAACATTGGGTGTGGAAAGATTCAGAGATGGACTATAACATAGCCACTCGCTCAGGGATCAGTGGGGACAGCAGACATACAAGTAATTGCAATACACTGGGAAGGTATTGAAAAAGAGACTAGTATGAGGTTCTGTGGGAACACAGAAATGTCAAACATAACTCCTGGAGAGAAGGGAGACAAATCAAGGAAGGCTTCCCTGAGGAGTCAGTAACATTGGGTGTGGACTAGCATTAGGAGAAGTTTTATGGTGAAGGAGGGATAAAGAATTTAAGTAATATTTTTATTGTTTTTTGTGAGAACCATCCAGAGTACAAAAAGAAACTGAATATGAGAGAAGGAGGGGGGAAAGATCACAAGGCGTCATGATATTTTAGAACTGATTGCCTTTAATATCCTTTACCTGAATACATTTCTGAGTGCCTTTCTACATTCAATCAGATGTATCAATGACAATCATTCTTACTCATTTATCCATACCCAAAATATGGGTTTAGTAGTGGATTTGTGGGAACTCATGTATGGATAAAAGATGTATTAGTCCCTGAACTTTAGAGACAGCTTCCTGGTCAGCTTATGATTTTCTTGAGTTTGGAGAAGCTTAGAAGGAGAACTATGTGGTTTATCCTTGCTGTCTTTAGAATAATGACGCAATTGTTAACTTTAGAAATAATCAAGACATCATTATAGAGATACATGAGTCAAAAGGAAAACTAATCTTCACTTGAAGATGGTGCTTCTAAGAAGCAAATAGGAATGATTCAGCAGAATGAAACAGAAAATAGGAGATGTGCTTTGACTTAGGCTAAAGAGGTAGATATTTTGGAAAGCTGTTTACCTCTCATGGATTAAAGTGACAATTCTGTGTTAAGAAGGAAAGAATTCTTGTCTATTTCTGGGAAAGAATAAAGAAAGATGTTCTGGATCGCAAAATGTTGGTTGCTTTTCACTTGCTGAAAACACTAAGTTCCAGAAATGATTTTTCCACTAGCAATTTGGCAGTTAGAGCCTATCCAACATAGAAAATAGCCTGATTCTGGGCTGTAAAGCGTATTTAATTATAATCAATTAGACATTTATTTATCTTAGAAGCAGTAATAAAAAAGATTATTTAAAAAATCTGTTTCCATTGAGTTGGCAGTGAGATGAAATTGTAATTAATTTATGGAAGCTTTAATTGATTTTTTAAAATTGATAACTTAAAAATGTAACTCCTCAATAGAATAATGTATTTAAAAAATTCTTTACTTTAACAAGTATATTTTCAAGTATCTGGAGATAAAGATTCTTTCAGTTAAGAAGATTGTTGGAAGTTATGTCTCAGCATCTATATGAAGCTTTTCCTGCCTGATTTTTTAATGCTGTCTACTCTTTGGAGTTGAACCACTCAGGACTTCCTGGGTGACTCAGATGGTAAAGTGTCTGTTTTTTGGGAAGATCTGCTGGAGAAGGAAATGGCAATCCACTTCAGTACTATTGCCTGGAAAATCCCAAGGACAGAGGAGCCTGATAGGCTACAGTCCATGGGGTCGCAAAGAGTTGGACATGACTGAGCGACTTCACTTAACTCTTTGGATACATTTTTCTCTTCTTTTGTTATTAAATATAACATTTGTAAAGAAAGTTCATTAAATATATCTGTACAATTTAATAAATAATTACAAAGCCAATACTGGAATAATGACCACCTAAGTCAGTGGTGTTGGAGAAGACTCTTGAGAGTCCCTTGGACGGCAAGGAGATCCAACCAGTCCATTCTGAAGATCAGCCCTGGGATTTCTTCAGAGGGAATGCTGCTGAAGCTGAAACTCCAGTACTTTGGCCACCTCATGAGAAGAGTTGACTCATTGGAAAAGACCCTGATGCTGAGAGGGATTGGGGGCAGGAAGAAAAGAGGACAACAGAGGATGAGATGGCTGGATGACATCACTGACTCGATGGACATGAGTTTGAGTGAACTCCGGGAGTTGGTGATGGATAGGGAGGTCTGGCGTACTGCGATTCATGGGGTTGCAAAAATTCGGACATGACTGAGTGACTAAACTGAACTGATACATTTATTGTCTGTGTTTGCAACTGTAAATGATACAGTACTTTCATTTTTCCTATTTTGGGACATTATACTTGTGAAAGTATACCAAATATGTGAATATTATTTTTCTGAGCATCATTCATATATTTGAAGGAAGCTGCAGCTTATTTTATTGCTATATGGTAATCCGTGGTCCTACTCCAGTACTCTTGGGCTTCCAGTGTGGCTCAGCCGGTAAAGAATCCTCTTGCAATGTGGGAGATCTGGGTTGGGAAGATCCCCTGGAAAAGGGAAAGGCTACCCACTCCAGTATTCTGTTCTGGAGAATTCCAAGGACTGTACAGTCCATTAGTTCGCCAAGAGTCAGACTCAACTAAATAACTTTCACTTTCAATCTGTGGTACCATTTCATCACAACTTAAGCATTCTTTTATTGGTAATGACTGGGTTGTCTCCAGTTAGGCACATTTTGAAAAATGCAGGTATGAATATCTTATGAATATGAGTATGTGTCCTGGTGCACATGTGCAAGATTACTGTAATGTAAGGTTTTTCAAAGTGAAGTCTTTTCATCAGCAATATCATTGTCTGGGAATTCATTAGAAATGCAATTTCCCTGGTCACATCCCGTACTTAGTTGGAAACTCTGTAAGAGAGGCCTGGCAATGGGATTTAACTAGTCTTATGACACACATTAAAGATTGAGAACCAACTTGAGTATCTACTCAGATACAGAAATGGGTGATGTGTACCTTCTACTTGAGGAAGTTCAACTATTCTATCAAGTAGTAAAGCCAATTTCCAGCATGATCAGCATCAAAGTTTATTAAAACCATGATGTGATGGCATGAAAACATGGGTGCCCACATGCATGTTCAGTTGTGTTCGACTCTGTGATCCCATGGACTGTAGCCCACCAGACTCTGTCCATGGAATTTTCTAGGCAAGAATATTGGAGTGAGCTTCCATTTCCTTCTCCAGAGGATGTTCCTGACCCCTAGGGATTGAACCAACAGCTCCTGCTGCAGCTCCTGCCGCATCTCCTGCAGTACAGGCAGATTCTTTATCGCAAAAACATAGGACCTTGTTATAAAATGCTGTTAGGGACTCACTGCCAACAGAGACCACCAGACGGAGTTTTGGGAGAAGGAATTTATTAGAGAATTCGGATCCGGGCCCCCACCAAGCCAATTATAGGTGGAGAGCCCCGTTGCTCTGCTTTGGGGGTCTTTTATACCTAAGCAAAGGGGATTTTTGCAGCAAGGCAAGTTGGCAAAGCGGGATTGGTGCACAGCGGGCCAGGTTTATGATGCGAATTGTGACATTTGAAGTTAGTGGCTAGATCCTGCTTCTCAGGCAAGAAGTTTTTGTTCCTCAGGGTAAGAACCTGTTTCTTGGATGCAGAACAAACATTGCGGTTTTACTCAATACATTGTTTCTCAGCCACAGGTGTACATGAGCTCTGAAACCCCCTCCCACCTCACATAAATCTTGGTTCAAATCAAATCTTGTTCCAATCATTTATTGACCACCTGGCTTCTTTGCTGGTTGTTAGGGACTTTGTGCGAGTGGGACTTTCCGCTCGCTGGGATGAACCCTGGCTGCCTCTTTCTTAATCCGTCAGGTCCCCTGCCGGGAACTTTTCCTAACTATCAGGTCCCCTGCCGAGAAGTTTTCTTTTTCAAATGCAAAATGTTGAATTTCAAGCATCCTTATAAAAATTTAGATGCATTATTATTTACTCATGGGTACTATTGCATTCTTATGTCACGCTAGTGGTGAAGAATCCACCTCCCAGTGCAAAAGACATAAGAGATACAGGTTCAGTCCCTGAGTCAGGAAGAAATGCTGGAGGAGGGCATGGTAACCCACTCTAGTATTCTTACCTGGAGAATCCCATGGACAGAGGATCCTGGCAGGCTACAGTCCATGGGGTTGCAAAGAGTTGGACATGACTGAAGCTACTTAGCACACATGTTCTAATGCATTCTTATTGTTTTGACTGTGAATAAGCAGATCAAATTGCCAACATCGGCTGGATCATGGATAAAGGAAGAGAGTTCCAGAAAAACATCTATTTTTGCTTTATTGACTATGCCAAAGCATTTGACTGTGTGGATCACAATAAACTGTGGATAATTCTGAGAGAGATGGGAATACCAGACCACCTGACCTGCCTCTTGAGAAACCTATATGCAGGTCAGGAAGCAACAGTTAGAACTGGAAATGGAACAACAGACTGGTTCCAAAAAGGAAAAGAAGCATGTCAAGGCTATATATTGTCACCTTGCTTATTTAACTTCTATGCAGAATATATCATGAGAAACGCTGGACTGGAAGAAGCAGAAGCTGGAATCATTGTTGAGAGAAATATCAATCACCTCCGATACACAGATGATACCACCCTTATGGCAGAAAGTGAAGAGGAACTAAAAAGCCTCTTGATGAAAGTGAAAGAGGAGAATGAAAAAGTTGGCTTATAGCTCAACATTCAGAAAACTAAGATCATGGCATCTGGTCCCATCACTTCGTGGAAAATAGATGGGGAAACAGTGGAAACAGTATCAGACTTTATTTTTTGGGAGCTCCAAAATCACTGCAGGTTGTGATTGCAGCCATGAAATTAAAAGATGCTTACTCCTTGGAAGAAAAGTTATGACCAACCTAGATAGCATATTTAAAAGCAGAGACATTACTTTGGCAACAAAGGTCCATCTAGTTAAGGCTATGGTT
>SJYC01063048.1:0-22721 GCA_006408675.1 Madoqua kirkii
AAATTGGTTTTAAATTTACAGAAATAAACAGGTGTATTTAATAAAATCACCTTCATTTATAGATAATTGACTCAAAATATTCTGATCTAGGAAAAATAGTATTTACTCTATATTTCTTTTATTAACCTCTAGGAAATCTGTGGTTCCCTTTATAGAAGCTATTATACATTTCTTATTGAATTAATCTAGAGTATTTCTTAGGTTCTTTTTTGATGTATTTTCTCTTTATTATTATTAATATAAATAGATAGGAAACCACCAATTTCTGAACATTTTCCTATAACTCTCTATGTTAGCTTCTTTAAAATTCTATGGTCCTTTCAATTCAGTTCAGTTTCTCAGTTGTGTCCCACTCTTTGTGACTCCATGAAGCACAGCATGCCAGGCTTCACTGTATATCACCAACTACCAGAGTCCATCGAAACTCATATCCATTGAGTCAGCGATGCCATCCAACCATCTCATCCTCTGTTGTCCCCTTCTCTGACTGCCCTCAATCTTTCCCAGCATCAAGGTGTTTTCAAATGAGTCAGCTGTTCCCATGAGGTGGCCAAAGTATTGGAGTTTCAGCTTCAACATCATTACTTCCAATAAATACCTAGAATTAATTTCCTTTAGGATGGACTGGTTGGGTCTCCTTGTAGTCCAAAGGACTCTCAAGAGTCTTCTCCAACACCACAGTTCAAAATCCCTTAGAATGGACTGGTTGGGTCTCCTTGTAGTCCAAAGGACTCTCAAGAGTCTTCTCCAACACCACAGTTCAAAAACATCAATTCTTCAGTGCTCAGCTTTCTTTATAGTCCAACTCTCACATCCATATATGACTACTGGAAAAACCGTAGCCTTGACTAGACGGACCATTGTTGTAAAAAACAGTAATATCTCTGCTTTCTAATATGCTGTCTAGGTTGGTCATCACTTTCCTTCTAAAGAGTAAGCGTCTTTTAATTTCATGGCTGCAGTCACCATCTGCAGTGATTTTGGAGCCCAGAAAAGTAGAGTCTGACACTGTTTCCACTGTTTCCCCATCTATTTGCCTTGAAGTGATGGGACTGGATGCCATGATCTTCATTTTCTGATTGTTGAGCTTTAAGCCAACTTTTTCACTCTCTACTTTCACTTTCATCAAGAGACTCTTTAGTTCTTCTTCACTTTCTGCCATAAGGGTGGTGCCTTCTGCATATCTGAGGTTCTTGATATTTCTCCCTGCAGTCTTGATTCCAGCTTGTGTTTCTTCCAGCCCAACGTTTCTCATGATGTACTCTGCATAGAAGTTAAATAAGCAGGGTGGCAATATACAGCCTTGACGTACTCCTTTTCCGTTTTGGAACCAGTCTGTTGTTCCATATCCAGTTCTAACTTGATTCCTGACCTGCATACATGTTTCTCAAGAGGCAGGTCAAGTGGTCTAGTATTCCCATGTCTTTCAGAATTTTCCACAGTTTGTTGGGATCCACACAGTCAAAGGCTTTGGCATAGTCAATAAAGCAGAAGTAGATGTTTTTCTGGAACTCTCTTGCTTTTTTTTGATGATCCAGCAGATGTTAGCAATTTGATCTCTGGTTACTCTGCCTTTTCTAAAACCAGCTTGAATATCTGGAAATTCACAGTTCACGTATTGCTGAAGCCTGGCTTGGAGAACTTTGGACATGACTTTACTAGCATGTGAAAAGAGTGCAATTTTGCTGTAGTTTGAGGATTCTTTGGCATTTCCTTTCTTTGAGATTGGAATGAAATAATTGATTCTGTTTGGTTTTTCAAGTAAGCAATCAATTCATCATCAGTAATAATGGTCATATCTTAACCTTTTGAATATTTGGGCCTTATTTGTTAAAAAATAGTGGTGGTTGATCTGTGTAGATGTATGGCATAAACCACCACAATATTGTCAATTAATTATCCTCCAATTAAAATAAATATATTAATCTTAAAAAGTAGTGGTATAAATAGGAATCTTTATTTTGTTATTGGGAAAGCGTATTTTCATAATTCTATATAATCTGTTTATGATTTAAGATAGGGATTACTTAACTTTTTTTCTGATTACAAAGGTAAATTACATTGATCATGCTTAGCAATATATGATTAATATAAAGTGTTTACAGTGAAGTTCCTCATTATGTCCATCCCTGGAGATAATGTAGTGTCTAATCTTACAGACTTTATGTATAGCTTGATTGGATTTCAGCCCATTTTTCTAGTTGCACAACCATCACTGTACTTCAGTTTTCAGACATTCCTGTTACCCTTAAAACCTCCCTCTGTCCACTTGCGGTCAGTGCCCATGGCCATCCCAGTCCCAGGCAACACTAGTCTGCTTTCTGCACCCATAGTTTTGCCTTTTTCTTGTCTTTTTAAATGATTACATAATGTGGCTACACCAACATTTATTTAGTCACTCTTTTATTGTAAATAATGCTACACTGACCATCAATGGCACAAATACCTTTGCACCCTTTTTGAGTATTCTATAGGTTAGGCATGCACATATTACATTATAATTCATATGGATACTGTCTTTCAAAAACCATGTAATTTGAATTCACACTATCAGTACGAGAGGTTTCTAACATTCTCATCATCACTGAGAATTAATCCTTGTTTTGAGCTTTGTTATTCAAGATATAATAAATATGATAAATTATTAGTTAAGTGTGCAGTCTCTGGTGGTGAATGACCTACACCTCAGTCTTCTTCTACCATGTACTTGTGAACTTGTGTGAGAAAACATTGTATAGTTTTATTATATAAAATATCATGTTATTTTCATTTCTGCAGAGATCATCGGTTGAGATTTTAAATTGAAACTTATATAATCTTTTTCAGTGTTGTTATATTGAGATATATGTAGATGTAAAAATCTATTTAGAGATAGATATACTATGTTTTATTGTAACTACTTCCCTGGTCGCTCGATGGTAAAGATTCTGCCTGCAATGCAGGAGACTCAGGTTTGATCCCTTAGTTGGGAAGATCTCCTGGAGAAGGAAATAGCTACCCACTCCAGTATTCTTGCCTGGAGAATCCCCATGACAGAGGAGCCTGGCAAGCTACAGTCCATGGGGTTGCAAGGAGTTGGACTTAACTGAGTGACTAACACTTTCACTTTTCTTTCAATTTCATTACTGTATTAAACTCTGAATAGGTGGTAAAGCTCTTCAACACTTTCTTTCACTCATCTGAGTTCTTGTTACCCCATTTTATGGGCTTCCCTGGTAGCTCAGCTGGTAAAGAATCCTGCAATGAGGAGATCCCAGTTCAACTCCTGGATTGGGAAGACCCACTGGAGAATGGACAGGCTACTTCCTCGAGTATTTTTGATCTTTCCTGGTGGCTCAAAAGGTAAAGAATCTTCCTGCAATGCAGGACACCTGGGTTCGATTCCTGAGTTTGGAAGATCCTCTGGAGAAAGGAATGGCTACCCACTCCAGTACTCTGTCCTGGAGAATTCCAAGGGGGAGTTCCATGGGCTATACAGTCCATGTGGTCACAAAGAGTCAGATACAACTGAGTGAATGTCACTTTCACTTACTCCCTTTTAGGTGGTTAAACCCCCAAATGCAGAGATATGCTTTCTTATCTTTAAATGTCCTGCGCTCACTTCATTTCCTGAATTATACAACAAGCACATTATATATGCTTGATATCTTATTGGTTGATTTAATGAATGAATACAACAGATAAAATAGAAAGTCTTTTGCTCCTTTTCAGATGAGACTGTGCAGATGACTGCTTATTTTGTTTGACATTCACAGCAAAAGTTTATAGGAATATATACAAGCAATATCTCCAGCATTCTTTTGCCTACTATTGAAAGAAAAATAGTTAAACTTCATTTTTGGGGATTTTCTGAAAGGCCATTTCTATTTGTTTCAGGAAGAATGGATTATTGGCAGTGGTTTGCAATTTCCCTTCTCCCTGTGTGTGGCAAACAGTATTACTTCTCCACTATGATCTGGTTTCAAAGTTAATGGCACTGCTGTTTCTAGAGGCTTGACTTTGCTGATGAGCCTCTGATCAGCATTTTTAGTTGAGACTTAGATGAGGCTGTGTAAGAGGTAGATAGGATCATCAACCTTGCAGATGACACAAATCTTCATACTGAAATGAAAAAGGAACACAAGAGGCCAGATGGTGGTTTGAAACCAGCAAGTTTGACCTTTAAAAGGTGGAGTGTGAAGTACTGCTTTTAGGTTTAAATAGTCAACTGAACAAGCCAGAGACACAGCTTGGTAGCACTTCTGACAAAAACACCTTGCTTTTTTTTAATTGACCAAAAGATCAATTGAGCCCTAAATAGCCCAAGACTGTTTATATACATGAACCCAAACTTAGCTTTATTAATTGGCCCATGGTGGGAGTGATACTTTTTTCTGCTGGGGTGAGTCAAACCTGAATGCAACAACCACATTATATATGCTTGATGTCTTATTGATTGAAGGAATGAATAAAATATTACATTCAGTTCCTGATAAAAAATATTAGGAAGAGCCTTAACCAACTGTATCTATGGAGAAAAAAAATCCCATGATTTTGAAGAAAGTTGGTACTATGTTTTCTTATTTTACAAGCAGTGGTTAAATAACTGAGCATATCACAGAAAAGGGAATTTTAAATAGTTCAGTGTATTGTGATATAACTGACAGAATGTTGTGTGAAACTGGGACATTTTCACTCAATTTTGTTGTCTCTAGAAGACAAGATAAAAAGAACAGAAATAAGTTACAAGAAGCAACTCTTGGCTATGAGTAGAATATCGAAAAAGATGAGAGACTATAAAACTTTACATAGTGTTATGTGGGTAATGTTATCATCGCTATTTCACACAGAAAGACTCCAAGATCAAGAGGAGAAATACCTGTGGCTAGTAGAGTTTGAGTCCAAGTCTTCCAACTATAATTTCCATGTGCTTGTCACCAATCATTCTGCAGATATGGAACTAGATGTCCTCTTAGGTAAAGTTTTTCTACTCATGAGACATGACCAAGCTGATTTTGAACTGAAAGTCCTTTAGTCAGGAATGTTAAAGAGGGTATATATATATATATTTTTTTAATTGAGTTGTTTATAGGACCAGAAGGACTTCCCTGGTGGCTCAGATGGTAAAGCATCTGCTTACAATGCAAGAGACAAATCCCTGGGTTGGGAAGATCCCTTGGAGAAGGAAATGGCAACCCACTCCAGTACTCTTGCCTGGAAAATCCCATGAATGGAGGAGCCTGGTAAGCTACAGTCCATAGGGTCACAAAGAGTCATACACGACTGAGCAACTTCACTTTCACTTTTCACTTTATAGGACCAGATAGTTTGGTAAGAAAACACTTGAAGGCAGTACTTTTTAGACCAATGTTATGTGGATCCTATTTTGCATTACCTTAAAGAAGCGCTCCATGAAAATAGGGTGATTTCATTGATGAAACTTGGGAAATGCTGAGTTAAACCAAGAATAGTAGGATTTTTTTTTCACTGTAGAATTTTTAAAGCCCTTAATATCCCTAAGCATATTGTGATCTCATAAACATTTTTGACAAGGAGAATGCTTTTTTCTTGTAGTCCCCACTAATATTTCAGAACTACTTCGTTGTGGAACACAGCTCATAAAACACTGCTTTAATGTTTCTGTCCTTGTTAAGGGGCTATGATAACAGAGAAAACAATCCAGACTGATTTAACAATAGCCACTATTCTTAAAGGTTGCTAACAGTGTGAATCAACCAGTCTGTAAACACAGACTATGTTAAATCATGATCAACTTACTCCCTTTGCACTGTTCTCATTTTTGTTGTTCAGGTGCTAAGTCATGTCCGACTCTTTGAGACCCCATGGGCTGTAGCATGCCAGGCTTCCCTGTCCTTCACTCTCTTCCAGAGTTTGTTCAAAGCCATGTCCATTGAGTCAGTGATGCCATCCAACCATCTCATCCTCTATCGTCCCCTTCTCCTCCTGCCTTCGACCTTTCCCAGCATCAGGGTCTTTTCCAATGAGTCAGTCAGGTGGTCAAAGGTAATTGATACCTGGTACCACATCTCGTTGTACTTTGTAAGATACCTGGTTCTGGTTCTCTGTTTTCTTTTTTGAACCTCAATGGTCAGGAAACATCTTAGCAAGGTTTAGACATATAAAATTATACAAGCAGCTTGCTCAAAGTATGAAAGAGGTTATAGATTTCACAAATGAAACAAGTCTATCAACGTTTACTGTTTACATTTACATAAACATTAAAAATGTTCACTTTTCTCTTTCTACTGTGCTTGCTTTGTCCTACTCCAAGCCTCAGCTCCTTCCTGTTCTTCATCCTTTGGCCAGCATTCCCAGTCTGCTAGCCGTTCTTCTCAGCTTGGACAGCATCCACAGACACAGTGGATGTGCTCTGTGAGAAGGGACCGTAGAGTCCACTGCCTCATGTCTTAGCTCACTCACTCACCCTCCTCCAGTCCCCTTTGCCAACTCTCTTTGTGTAAGAGATTCAGAGCAGAAAGCCAAATTTTCATGACATTCTTTCTCTAGGGATCTCCTCCTGTATTTGTTAGCATCCTTTAACTCAGTTGGCTGGGGAGTCTTGCTGAAAATAGGTATTTCTATTTCAATTAGATCAGATTTAAATTAAAATTTTCCATATCAATAACACTTATTCTTTTAGCAGGAAGGAGTGGTAATGGAAGCAATAGGAAGTCTCAGTGAGAGGATGAGGCAGTGCATATTGGCCTCTTTCCTAGGGGGGCTGTCTCACCATACTTGCCAGCAGAATACTGGGCTGTAGGCTTCTTAGCAACCCACCTCCCTTCCTTCCACTTGACAAGGAGAAAACATGAGTAACAAATGTTTCTTTGCTAATGATAAAAATGTTGCTTTAAAGTTTGTCTTCTAATTGTAGAGACCATTTTAATAATTATCATTAATTAGTATCTACTGTGGCCTGAAACTGTTTCTTAATTCTTATTTAATCATCACAATAACAACAGTATCTAACATGTATTGACTCCCCATGTGCAAGACAAGAAACTAAGATCATGACACTGAGTCCTATCACTTCATGGCAAATTGATGGGGAAAATGTGGAAACTGTCAGACTTCATTTTCTTGGGCTTCAAAATCACTGTGGATGGTGACTGAAGCCATGATATTAAGACTCTTGCTCCTTGGAAGAATAGCTATGTCGAACCTAAACAGCGTTTTAAAAAGCAGAGATACCACTTTGCCGACAAGAGTCCATATAGTCAAAACTATGGTTTTTCCAGTAGCCATGTATGGATGTGAAAGTTGGACCATAAAGAAGGCTGAGTGCAGAGAATTGATGCTTTTGAACTGTGGTGATGAAGACTCTTGAGAGTCTCTTGGACTGCAAGGAGATTCAACCAGTCAATCTTAAGGAAATCAGTCCTGAATATTCTTTGGAAGGGCTGATGCTGAAGCTGAAGCTTTAATACTCTGGACACCTGAGGTGAAGAGCCAACTCATTAGAAAAGACCCTGATGCTGGGAAAGATTGAAGGCAGGAGGAGAAGGAGACAACAGAGGATGAGATGGTTGGATGGCCTCACTGATGTGATGGACATGAGTTTGAGTAGGCTCTGGGAGTGGTGATGAACAAGGAAGCCTGGCGTGCTGCAGTCCATGGGGTCACAAAGAGGCAGACATGACTTAGTGACTGAACAACAAAACAAGCATCTATTGTGTGCCTGAAACTTCTCTTAATTCTTATTTAATCATCACAATAAAACAATATCTAACCTTTACTGACTCACCATGTGCAAGACATTGCTCTAAGTTTCATAGAAAAATTTTTTTCATATTAACTTTTTAACATTGGGACCAGGTAATTGACATTTCTTCCCTTTTACAAATTAGGAAATCACATTTAAAAAATGAAACAAGTGGATGGAGGATATTTATCTTGTAAGAGACAGAACTAGAACTCTAATCCTAGTTTTGCACAGTTCAAAGTCCAGAATTCGTTGCATTGCTTGAGACCTACAATTACATGGAATAAAGGTTTTCTTAGGCTGTGTAGAAAAAAGGTGGTTTGGAGTGAGATGCTGGTAGAATAGTTCTTGGGCTGGGAGGCTATTTAGGGGCTAGGGGAGCTCTGAGACCCAGTTCTGTCTTTTGTGGAATCTAAATTTCTTTGCATGGGAGTGCTTCATGTTTAGTTTGTTTCTGTCTGGCCAATCCTCTCTGGAGTTGCTAATCCAAAGGCAGGAGGTTGTTGTTCTGATTGGTCAGTTTCTATCACCTGTACTGACAGTACCTTCAATGACAAAGCCTCTCAAGGCTAGCTGGCCAGCCAGGGGAGTTCAGCCTCTGGGTCAGGAGCCAATGCCATTTCAGAGAGTAACCAGGTCTGCATAAGACCTGGCCTAACACTGGTTCTGTGAGCCAAGGGTTGTGGCCTGGAAAGGTCTAGTTAGAGGTACATTGGTCATGATAGGTCCTGCTCTGCTTGGGGCCTTTGAACTGTCTTATGTGAGTCACGAAGGAGGAGGGATATCAGTAGAGTTTGAGCCATGCCTAAAGCAAAATAATTTTCACTGTTACAGTGGATACATTGCTATACTCAATAGAAAACATGTCTATGTCAAGTTCAGTTCAGTTCAGTCACTCAGTCGTGTCTGACTCTTTGTGACCTCATGAATTACAGCACACCAGGTCTCCCTCTTCATCATCATCTCCTGGAGTTCACTCAGACTCACGTCCATTGAGCCCGTGATGCCATCCAGCCATCTCATCCTCTGTCGTCCTCTTCTCCTCCTGCCCCAGTCCCCGCAAGCATCAAAATCTTTTCCAGTGAGTCAACTCTTTGCATGAAGTGGCCAAAGTACTGGAGTTTCAGCTTTAGCATCATTCCTTCCAAAGAAATCCCAGGGTTGATCTCCTTCAGAATGGGATGGTTGGATCTCCTTGCAGTCCAAGGGACTCTCAAGAATCTTCTCCAACACCACAGTTCAAAAGCATCAATTCTTTGGCACTCAGCCTTCTTCACAGTCCAACTCTCACATCCATACATGATCACAGGAAAAACCATAGCCTTGACTAGATGGACCTTAGTTGGTTAAGTAATGTCTCTGCTTTTGAATATGCTGTCTATGTTGGTCATAACTTATCTTCCAAGGAGTAAGCGTCTTTTAATTTCATGGCTACTGTCACCATCCGCAGTGATTTTGGAGTCCCCCAAATAAAGCCTGACACTGTTTCCACTGTTTCCCCATCTATTTCCCATGAAGTGATGGGACTGGATGCCGTGATCTTTGTCTTCTGAATGTTGAGCTTTAAGCCAACTTCTTCGCTCTCCTCTTTCACTTTCATCAAGAGACTCAGATAGAAACATGGCTGATGTAGTCTTTCTCAGATAAATCTTGGATTTATAACATTTATATTTGGTCTAAATTCCCATGAAGTTGACTGTGAATCATAGAAGGCATATTCTTTGGGAATTGTCTGGTATCATTAGTTCTAAGATGAAACCACAAATCAGTTATTCATCAAAATCAAATAAAGCCCAATTAGGTTTTGTACAAACACACACACACAGGTAAATGTATAAAGAAGACTAAGTGGTCAAACTGAAATACAAATTGTTGTTGGTCCCACATTGTACAGATGAACAGATGGCAGAGTTCCCTCCTTGGAGCCCAGTAGGTAGGAGTTTCCAGTTGAGCTATTTCGAATCTTAAAAGATGATTCTGTGAAAGTGCTGCACTCAATATGCCAGCAAATTTGGGAAACTCAGCAGTGGCCACAGGACTGGAAAAGGCCAGTTTTCATTCCAATCCCAAAGAAAGGTAATGCCAAAGAGTGTTCAAACTACTGCACATTTGCACTCACCTCACACGCTAACAAAATAATGCTCAAAATTCTCCAAGCCAGGCTTCAACAGCATGTGAACCGTGAACTTCCAGGTGTTCTACCTGGATTTAGAAAAGGCAGAGGAACCAGAGACCAAATTGCTAACATCCACTGGATCATCGATAAAGCAAGAGAGTTCCAGAAAAACAGCTACTTCTGCTTTATTGACTACACCAAAGCCTTTGACTGTGTGGATCACAACAAACTGGGAAATCCCTAAAGAGATGGAAATACCACATAACCTGACCTGGCTCCTGAGAAATCTGTATGCAAATCAAGAAGCAACAGTTAAAACTGGACATGGAACCACAGACTGGTTCAAAATCAAGAAAGCAGTACATCAAGGCTGTATATTGTCACCCTGCTTATTATGCAGAGTACATCATGCAAAATGTCAGGCTGGAAGAAGCACAGCTGGAATCAAGATTGCTGGGAGAAACATCAATATCCTCAGATATGCAGATGGCACAACCCTTATGGCAGAAAGTGAAGAACTCAAGATCCTCTTCATGAAAGTGAAAGAGGAGAGTGAAAAAGTTGGCTTAAAGCTCAACATTCAGAAAACGAAGATCATGGCATCTGGTTCTATCACTTCAAGGCAAATAGATGGAGAAATGATGGAAACAGTGTCAGACTTTATTTTTAGGGCTCCAAAATCACTGCAGATGGTTATTGCAGCCATGAAATTAAAAGACACTTACTCCTTGGAAGAAAAGTTTTGACCAACCTAGATAGCATATTGAGTAGTAGAGACATTACTTTGTCGACAAAGGTCTGTCTAGTCAAGGCTATGGTTTTTCCAGTAGTCATGTATGGATGTGAGAGTTGGACCATAAAGAAAGCTGAGCACCGAAGAATTGATGCTTTTGAGCTGTTGTATTGGAGAAGACTCTTGAGCGATCCAACCAATCCATCCTAAAGGAAATCAGTCCTGAATATTCATTGAAAGAACTGATGCTGAAGCTGAAACTCCAATACTTTGGCCACCTGATGCACAGAACTAACTCATTTGAAAAGAGCCTGATGCTGGGAAAGATTGAAGGCAGGAGGAGAAGTGGATGCCAGAGGATGAGATGGTTGGATGGCATCACTGACTCGATGGACGTGAGTTTGAATAAACTCTGGGAGTTGGTGACAGACAGGGAGGCCTGGCATGCTTCAGTCCATGGAGTCGCAATGAATCAGATACGACTAAGCAACTGAGCTCAACTGAACTGAAGGTAGGAGTTTGCAGGTGGCAGCAGCCCATCAGAAGATTTCGAGGAAGTCTGAAACTTGGATCTTAAATTTCTAGGCCACTTGGATTCATGGGCACCCTTGATCTCTTTCTGCTCAGCTTCTGAAGGTCTCTAGGCAGTAGTTGTGAGCCTTTACAAGGGCAATTAATGGACTTACATTTGTTCTAGGAGAAAGATCATTTGTGAAATGTAAGCTCATGGGCATAAAACAATATTTCAGCCCTGACATTGTGGCTATTTTCTCTTGAATTTAGCAAAAGAAAAAAAATGATGAATTCTTAACATTGCTTCCTTTTCCACCCTGTGGTCCTGAAACCCCAATGTTCGCCATCCCCCAGCTTCTGTAATACCCACTCAGGCTTTCTCCACTGAAAGAAATATCCTTTAAAGTCATAGAATTAACTACTTACTAATTTCAAATGGTTATAATATAAAGGAAATATACAAATCAGATAAAGGGTTAAGAATTAAAATAATTTAGGTGACATTTAATGTTTTTGTTTGGTTTTGTTTTGACTTTTACTAAATTACAACTTTTAATTCTATCAAAGGCACACATGCATTTTTATGCTGCTTTGGGGCCTGATAGCAACTTTCTTATCAACAGCTCCTAACTGAAACAAAGAGACTTTAAATTGCCTTCTATGCGCTTCTAAATAACACTGAAGTGGCCTTTTGTTGTTGTTGCTTTCAACTGTCATCATTATTCCTTTTTCAGGTTGTGGCTTGCATTCAGCTTGGATAGGGAGAGATTTCTGCCACACTTATGTGCCATCTACATCCCCCATGATGGTGTTTCTCCAACAGGATGATCTTAATTCCCTCGGATTCCTCTTTTGCCTCTCTTGGCCAGAAGCCAGTGGTTCTCAATCCTGCTTACACATTAGAATCTCTGGGGAGCATCTAAAGAATACCAATACCTAGTTTCTTCCTGAAAGGTTTGGATTTAATAGTATGAGGTGGGGTTAAAGTATCAGTATTTTAAAAAAGCAACCCCGGGAATTTGCATGTGGGCTAGATGGTCTTTGGGGTCTCTTTCAGGGCTATGAATCTATAGATCTACAAGATCCTGAGCTCATAGCCCACCCACAACAAAAGGAAGATGTAGCAATTATATTTTTGCATTCAAAAAGTAAAAGTTGCTTAGTCGTGTCTGACTCTTTGTGACCCCATGGACCCTAGACTGCCATGCTCCTCTGTCCATGGAATTTTCCATGCAAGGACACTGGAGTAAGTTGCCATTCCCTTCTCTAGGAGATCTTCCTGACCCAAGGATCAAACCCAGGTCTCCCTCATTGCAGGCAGATTCTTTACCATCCGAGCTACCAAGGAAACCCCTTGCATTCAGAGGGCTTCTGCCATTTTATCATTCTTGCTGTTCTGCCAAATAATTGCTTTTAACTTTTAAAGAGGACAGACTCTTTCTCACAAGAACCTTATAAATGCATGTAAACATGGAGATGCAGGATGCTTTCTGGAAAGTGTTGTAACTGCAAAGAAGTAGACAATGTTTTTCTAGATATCTGCCATCTTACCAGGGGATTTCCATTCCAAAGCTTGCTCATTTATATCCTATTTTACCAAGCGGACAACACTTACAAAGCATATGAGATGGATTTATCTGAGTTAAAGAAACAACAATGTGATTAATCATGCTGTTCCATGCTGCCAACTTTCTCTCCTCAACAACACGGTGATGGATCTGCTGGAGGGGATAACATTAGCTGTTTGACTGGCCCCAATCTTCCTCTGCTCAAACAGAAGCTTTGCATATCTGATGGGAGAATTAACTCCACAGACGAAGAGAGAGAGCCGTGTATTTGAGATTCAGTGAACTATTGAATGATGCTGTCCTCGTATGCATTTAAACTCTACTTAGAGAATACTGAATAACAATTTTACTTTGATATTCTGTTTTATTAAAACAGTGACAGATAAGGAGAGAACATTATTCTAATTAAGTAATTGAATAAAATGGCGAACAGATGCACTCTGGCTCCTATGGACAGCATCCTCATCTACAATGGCGAGCATAACAAAAGCCATCTGGACCTTTTTATTTTTTTATTTTTTGTTTTTTCATCCAAATTAGTTTTTGTTTTGGAGATGTCACTCCAAGAATTTCTATACCATTTAAGCTTCTGTTCCAGTAGGACAAGGATAGAATAGAGAATATTGTTCAGAATGTGATCAATGAAGTTCTCTTCCTAGACATTTTCTTCTGTTACCAGATCATTACCTGACCAACACTCTGGCTTGATACTAAGATATCTTTATATATATATATCATTCAACAAGATTCATTGTCAAAATCTAAACATCTTCTATGCCTGATTGTCCCAAAAAAGAAATGGAACAGATAGTTATGTGATGAACCAGCCAGCATGAATTCTCTTACTGTTAAGGACAGCTCTGATACTGAGTGTGATACCATCTGCTATAGTAACAGGATTAACCTTTTTGAAGGAGCAAGTGTAGTGTTTACGCATTTGACTTTAACCTCTTAGGGACTATGAAAGGTAGAATGCATCTAAGGCCTAATCATTGGTCTGATGGAGTGTGGCTTTGTTTATTTGTTTTTCCAAGTATGAAATGTCCCAAAGAAGAAATGGAACAGATAGTTATGTGATGAACCAGCCAGCATGAATTCTCTTACTGTTAAGGACAGCTCTGATACTGAGTGTGATACCATCTGCTATAGTAACAGGATTAACCTTTTTGAAGGAGCAAGTGTAGTGTTTACGCATTTGACTTTAACCTCTTAGGGACTATGAAAGGTAGAATGCATCTAAGGCCTAATCATTGGTCTGATGGAGTGTGGCTTTGTTTATTTGTTTTTCCAAGTATGAAATAAATCAGAAGGAATTTTAAAGTCTTTTGCCACAAGGCACACTATATCTATCAGATGCTTCCTTTTCCTGGGGCCAGGTTTTCTTTTGTGTATGTTTGTGTGTAACATATTTCTCTTTCCCCTAGAATTTCTTTTGTATAATATATTGTGCAATGAGAAGCTGTTTGAGCACTATATTGATTCAAAGAAGAGCTACAGCTTGTTCTGATTTTGTGGACTGCCAGGAAATCTGACACCAGGAACAGAATGTCTTATACTAGACCAACCAGAGCTACACTGAATTGTGTTATGTCTCAGAATTTGGACTCAAGTTTATACACATAAATATTTACTTCAAATGTATATCTAAGTGACAAAACCCAAGTATACTATGTGCAATGCATGAGTGTGTGTGTGTGTGGGGGGTGTGGGGATGGTGGCTGGAAGGATATTCTGTTTATTGTTTCTCTAAACCTCCAAGAAAGCAGAAGAATCTATAATACTCAAAATAAGATATCTTAGAAAATAAATTTTACTCCAGAAAGTAGAAGACAATTTAAGAAACCCTTACTTAGATGAATCTAATAAAATGTAAGATGGCCTTTTCTCAATCTAAGGACAGGGAAGTCATGAGAGACCAAATTGAAATGAAGGCAGAGATAAAAATCGAAATGGTTGAAATAAAAGAATTTGAGAAAATAAAAATGCAATATTGAAATAAAAATCTGCAATGGAAGGAAAAAGATGTGAAAATTATAAAAAATGAAATCAAAGGTAAATTTGAAAAAAATTTCTTCAAATGTGGAGAAAATGACAAAATAAAGACATGAATAGAGAGATAACAAATATGTGGATCAGAAAGTATTCAACCCAAGGAAAATAGTCATTCTGAAGAAAAAATGAACAGAGTAATAGATTGCAGACAGCAACGAACTATATATCAGATACATAATTTTTGTGGAGCTTAAATGAACACTTGTTTGCAAGGTGAAAAGGCTCACCATGTCTAGGTAACATTTAAAATAATAACTTATAACTTTGTGATCTTGAGCAAGTTTCTTCACTTCTCTGTGCCTGTTAACTAACTAATAAAATAGAGGTAATACTAGTATCTGTCTTGAAGAGTTGTTAAAGCTATAAATAAATGTTTGTGAAGATTTTAAATGGTAATTGAAGCATAGAAAGTAGTATGAGGATTTTAAATAAAATAAATGAAAAGCATAGATATTTATAGACACACTTTGTTAAATCAGTAGCTCAACATCAAGTGACCCTCAGTCCCTAGGTTATTCTATTAATAACTTGTACCTTAGTCTGGTAACTGGTTTCCTTCTCTTCCGTAACTCCATCTTGCCTCATCCTCTATGCTTTTGTTCTCTGGGTGGTACTTCTATCCTTCTGCTCCCCCTTTGGCTTGTTGCCCACTCATAATTCCTTCCATGCCATTGTATCCCAGGGCCCGTTATTGGGGTGCAGTCATCTGCTGCTAGACCTACTTAAAGTCCCCCCTTTATTAGACTCTTCAAAACACCTGGGTGAATCTCCATTACACTTCATAGTGGTCATGTCACTTGTGTCCTGTCCCATAGCCCACCTCGCTCTAGCAGCTTCTTCTGGATCCTGGTTTAATCCCACCATCCCATGAGAGCCCAGGTTAGACCAATGAGGACCCTGCATATAAGTCCCTTTAGACCCATTATCCATGAGAAGGGCATTCAGTTCAGTTCAGTTCAGTCAATCAGTCGTGTCTGACTTTGCGACCCCCCCAGAGTGCAACATGCCAGGCTTCCCTGTCCATCACCCACTCCTGGAGCCTACTCAAATTCATGTCCATTGAGTCAGTGATACCATGCAACCATCTCATCCTCTGTCATCCCCTTCTCCTCCTGCCTTCAATCTTTCCCAGCATCAGAGTCTTTCCCAATGTGTCAGCTCTTCACATCAGGCAGCCAAAGTATTGGAGTTTCCATTTCAGCTTCAGCTTCAGTTCTTCCAATGAATATTCAGGACTGATTTCCTTTAGGATGGACTGGTTGGATCTCCTTGCAGTCCAAGGGACTCTCAAGAGTCTTCCCCAACGACACAGTTCAAAAGCATTCATTCTTTGGTGCTCAGCTTGCTTTATAGTCCAGCTCTCACTCTCGTCCAAGTCTCATTCATACACGACTACTGGAAAAACCATAGCTTTGACTAGATGGACCTTTGTTGGTAAATTAATGTCTCTGCTTTTTAATATGCTGTCTAAGGCGTTAGGACCAAGTAGAAGGTCCCGAGGCAGTCTTGCCAAGGAGAATCACATAATGAGCTTCAGAGCTCCCCGTTCAATAACTGCTTTTGTGCAGCGCTGTGCCCAGGGACAGGTCAGGAAGTGCTGCACATCGCTGGGAGCACTCTGGAGTCAAGGCAGAGCTGCAGTGAATATTTACATGTTTCAAAAGTTTGTTTAACTCCAGCTAATTCCTTCATGCATAAAGCAATCAATATAAGTGAGAGGCCAAAACCAAGGACTAAATGTCATATAAAGTTTGACTTGTGCAATATTGCATTGCTTTCAGCTCTTTAGTTAGCTGGCTTTAAAATCCAAAAGAAAATCATTAGCAACGTGGGTATTGTAAGACATCCTATTCGTGGTTAACATCTAATTATGCCTACCCTTAAAAGGAAATGGCAACCCACTCCAGTATTCTTGCCTGGAAAATCCCATGGAGAGGAGCCTGGCAGGCTATATAGTTTATGGGGTCGCAAAGAGCTGGACATGATTGAGCGGCTGAGCAACCTTAAAGCAGGTGCTTCTGCTGCATTCTTTTACCCAGAAAGGTAGACCATTTCAGGGATAACATTGAGTTAAAAAAAAAAAAAAAGATTTGGAAGAATCATGAGAAATACTGCTGTATAAATCATGTTTTACCTGTTGTAGAGTTCATCAGTGATGTAACTGTGGAAAGCTTTAGCCCAGAAGAAGTTGATGAAAATGTTTTTTACACTTAGAGAGTTTGAGGTACGTGGGTCTTTAATACAATATTTATTTTGAGCAGCAGTTATATACAGTTATAAGCTCAATGACATTTGGATCTTAATAAAATAAAGCATAGAATAATGTTATACCAACATATTTCTGGGCTTTCCTGGTGGCTCAGATGGTAAAAAAAAAAAAAAAAAAAAAACTGCCTGTAATGCAGGATACCTGGGTTTAATACCTGGATCTCTAAGATACCCTGGAGAAGAGAATGGCTACCCGTTCCAGTATTGCCTGGAGAATTCCATGGACAGAGGAACCTGGTGGGCTACAATCCATGGGATCACAAAGAGGTGGACATGATGTTCCTGATGTTGTAGAAGGAACACATGCTTTGAAATAAAAATAAATCTATGTTTAAAGCTAGATATACCTCTAAACTGCTGTATGACCTTGGGCAAGCTGCTTAGCTAGGTTTTCCCAGAGGTTGTTCAATTATAAATGAGCATGTCTCACAGAGTTCTGGGAGAATTCATTGTAAACATTTGCTTATATGCTAAATGCATGCCTGGATTAGATGGCTACTCATGAAATGCCAGCCTTTTTCCTCTTTGGGGAGTGCAATTGTAGGGGGGTATAGATTAAGATAGTGGCCCCCATGGAAATCCCATCCCCTAAGGCCAGCAATCTTAAAGGACTATCCCACGGTAATCCATGACATTTAAACAGGGACTTTGTGGAAATTGGCTGAGCCACACCAGGGAACCCAAGAATAGTGGAGTGGGTAGCCTATCCCTTCTCCAGCTTTATCGTCCCAGCCCAGGAATTGAACCAGGGTCTCTTGCATTGCAGGCTCATTCTTTACCAGCTTAGCTACCAGGGAAGCCTTGCAGAAGTGAACATCTACCTATTTTAGTATTCTGGCCTAGAGAATATACAGTCCATGGGGTCGCAAAGAGTCAGATGCATCTGAGAGACTTTCACTTTCACTTAGTGGAAATCAGGTTGTGTGCTTTAAACATCAGAATATACAAGCGTTAAAAAATAGCCTGGAAAAATTCTGAGACCAGCTCCCATCTCTGAAGTATTCCGCCCTTCTTCCAGGGTGATTTCACCCACTCCAGCACTGGGCTTTTTACTTCCCTCAGAAACTATAGTTCTTGAGGTCACACTGCTTTTACAATATATATGTCCAAGAGGAAGGGGATTATGTATGCATACAGATGATTTACTTCACTTAACCACAGAAACCAATACAACATCGTAAAGCAACTATGTGTGTGCGTGTGTTAGTCATTCAGTCATGTCTGACTCTTTGCAACCTCAGGGACTGTAGCCCACCAGCCTCCTCTGTCCATGGAATTCTCCAGGCAAGAATACTGGAGTCGGTCGCCGTTCCCTTCTCCAGGGAATCTTCCTGACCCAGGGATGGAATCCAGGTCTCCCAAATTGCAGGCAAATTCTTTACCATCTGAGCTACCAGGGAAGCCGCTGAAAAGCAACTACCTCCAAATAAGAAAAAGTATATGTGTATGACTCAGTCACTCACCTCACGTGGAAGCTTCTGAGTACCTGGGACCACGTGTTTTGTTCTTCATTCTAATTGCAGGCAAATTCTTTACCATCTGAGCTACCAGGGAAGCCGCTGAAAGCAACTACCTCCAAATAAGAAAAAGTATATGTGTATGACTCAGTCACTCACCTCACGTGGAAGCTTCTGAGTACCTGGGACCACGTGTTTTGTTCTTCATTCTCTCTCTAATATTTAGTGGGAGAGGAGCTAAGGAGAGAGGAAGAGAGCAAAAGCCAGTTGCTGGGCTGTCTGAGACACTCAGGAGGGAGGTCTGCTCTCCTTTGGCCTGTTTCCCAGGACTAGCATCCCTTGCTCTAATTTGCATTATGCATCTTAGATGAATGGTCACACAGTGAACCTCTGTATTTCCCTCCTCCCTACAAAGCTTTTTGTTTGTTTATTTTTAAACATTGAATGCCTTTCCAGGTCTATGGGGAAAGCTCTGATTCAATGAAAAACTGATTTCTTATTTGTACATATTTTTGCATACCAATCAATTTTACCAAAACCTACGAGTCATTATTACTGCAATGCATCAGCTTTGTGTCCCGCCTGCTCCTTATCAAATGAGGGGCTTGAACAATTCTTTTTAAACAAGTGTGCGATGTAATGGGAGAGGCATTGGCAGAGAAGGTGGAGAAACACTGAAGGGTGAATGCTTGGCACATCTCAAACACAAAATACCTTCCTGAAGTTAAGTGCTCACCAAGTGGCTCGGAGCTGAGTGTCCTGTGTGGAGGGTTGATAGGAGAGGACATTCATGGAAAGAATATCATAAAGTGTGAATGCCAGGGTTATGTAAGACATCGCATGCACTTCCTTATGGCTAGCGTGGAGTGGCATGAGGCCCAAGAGATGCAACTGAAAGATGAGACTGGAAGAGCAGAGAGAGACCAGGTCACAGATAATGCTAAATATCATGCTAGAGAATTTGGTCTGTATCCTGAAAGTGCTAGAAGGCCCTAGAACAATACTATTTTGGACACTAATGTGGCCACTCTTGGCCCACTGTGGTCTCTGTAGCATAGCTTTGTCTCCTTACTGATGCCCTTCTGTGAAAGGATTAGGCTTTTGACTTATTATCTCAAATATTCCCATATTTTCATACCTCATGCATTTGAGTTCATCTCTAAAGATTTATAGAAAGCTTTACTGTAAGTTATAACATTGAATTTGCTTGTACTTTAAAGCTGAGCTATGAAAAGACATTTTGTGAGAGGGGGAAGTTGGGTTCCACCCCAGAGTTATGAAGAGTATGTGTATCTGTTTCACTGTCTGGTGCTCTGCTGGAAAAGTTAGAGAAACACTCCGATAGGCCCCAGGGAACCACTCAAGATCATTGAGCAAGGGATGGCAGTAGAGGAGGCATCTGAGCTCTGGACAAGTACCCATCTTCTCTGGAATAAAAGCATTATGAGAGAAGGATTCTACACAATGGTTAATTTCATGCTATGATAGATGGTGCAGAAATAAATGCTATCAGGACTCTAAAGAGAGAAAAGTCTCTGTGATATGGAAGGATTGGAGAGGCTTGCCTGCAGAAGCTGTATATGAGCTTGAAAGGACAGAAGGATTTGAGATGGCAAAGAGGAAGGAAAAGAGAGCAAATAGATAATATGCAAAGGATGTGGCACCATGTTTATGCAAATGTGTATTCTGTATGCAAGTGTGTGTGTGTAAGTATGGAAAGAAGATAGGAATCAACTTGACTTCAAAAGCTGACTTAAGAAGAGCATTCTTTTTTCATTACAGTATCATGTATTTAAAGGGCGGATGAGGAGAAAGAGACAAGGGAGTTAGAGATAAGAGGACAAAAATGGGAGGAAAAAGAAGGAAAGGAAGACAGACAGAGGGAGAGAGATAGAAAGAGAAGCACTGAGGAAGACAGAGGGAAGGAGACGGAAGAGAAAGGGAGAACCAAAGTTGGAAGAAATAGCATTTTTCCTCTTTAATTCTTCATGTCTGGGTTTCACCAGTGAGAGCGCTTGTCTCCGATGGGATGAGAAATGAAGCTTTATATTGAGAGGTAGGAGCATCTGGAGTAAATGACAACATCCAGCAAAACCACATAAAATGGAAGATTTTCAGCCAGACGTATGAACTAGTTCAGTGGAGTGTGAAGTGTGCTTTGAGAGAAAATAAAAATGAAGTATGAAACTTCCCATCAGTGTTCGAAGTATTTTCATTTGGGTTTTATTTTCAAAGCACACAGAACTCAGCTTTCTCAATTTATCATCCTACTCAGACTTCTCATGTGTGCATTATATTTTGACAAATTACTAGAAACTCCAGTGACAGGTTTAATAGAAAGAAAGAGGCAGTCACACCTTTCTGCAGATTTAGCACAGAGGCTCCAGAAATGATTGACGGGGAAGCCAAAGGTGGAGGGTCTCCCTACCAGGAGGACAGCTTCCGTCCCCTCTGGCTGGCTGACTTCTGAGCACAGTCAGCAGCTATTCTAGAACCCATTTCCAGATGTCCTCAAGTCGGGCAGAGTGCAGCTTCTCCTGAAGCATTTTGTACAGCCCTCCTAACACTAGGGACACTTACCGGGTGGTTCAGTGGTAAAGAATCTGCGTGCAAGGCAGGAGGCACAAGTTGAATCCCTGGGTCAGAAAGATCCCCTGGAGAAGGGAATGGCAACCCACTCCGGTATTTTTGCCTGGAGAATCCCATGGATAGAGAAACCTGGCAGGCTACAGTCCATGGGACAGCAAAGAGTCAGACACGACTGAGAGAACACTTTTCTAATTCTCGTGAATCTCCCTTTGTGTGAATGCTTTCTGTATGGGCTGATGAGTTCTTTGGGACGGGGTAGCTCTAATTCATCTTTGGAGCCCTGACACAGAGGATGCTCAGTGCATACACATGGAAAGAAATTTCCTTAGAGGGAGTTCAGAGAGTTATAAGTGGATTTTTACATGAGGCTCAGATTTTCTCTCCTTTCTTAAGTGGTCTCCAGGAAGTGATCCAGTCTGTACCCATAGGGTGCTGCTAGCTCTGTTACTGCCTCTAACTTTGGAGTCTACTTGAGGGAACACTTGGCATAATACCTAGCTCCTAGCTTGTGAGATCTACTTTCCACCCTGTAAGTAGCAGCATGCTCATTCTAGGTCTGACTGGCAGCCCATTCGTCTCTCTCTGGCTTGGTTTCCTGACTAGGAAATTAGCAGTGTTCAGTTCAGTTGCTCAGTCCTGTCTGACTCTCTGCGACCCCATGGACTGCAGCATGCCAGGCGTCCCTGTCCGTCACCAGCTCCGGAGCTTGCTCACACTCAGACAAGTTTGCCGTGGGTTTTGAATGGGAGAATGCATGCAACCACACTTGGAAATATAAAGTGCTCTACACACATTTTCCTTCTCTCATGCTCCTTCCAATTATTCCTGCTGCAGCAGTCTAGATCTCATTTCCTCCTATTGGAACTGACAGAGTCTCAGTTAGGAAAAATAAGGATACCGTTGCCCTTGTCAGGCAGTTAAACTTTCATCTCAGTTTCTTCTTACGTCAGCAACCAAAACATTCATCTTTTGGCCCGTTGACATTTTCCACGTTACGGTCTCAGTGCTCACATACCCTGGTAAATACAATGCAAAGAGACCACGTGGGAGCTCTTTGGAATGACGGGTATGGAGAATGTGGATGGCCAACAAGATCCTTTTCCCAGTGTTGGCAGTCTCAACTCAGCTTTCAGCGGGGTGACTGTTTGTGAGCACACTACTTGTGAGCATGTTATGAACAGTGAGCTCACATGAAACATGGAAGTCCACAATGGAAAAGGATGATGAAATAAATGAGGTAGTTTTCTCTAGGACCTCTTAAGAGACTGGCCACAAATTGGGGTATGAAATGGTTATTGGTTTACATGAATCAAGGGAAATCTGAGGACAGGGAGTGGGAATGATAGCACAGAGTCGGAGGAGAACAGGAAGAACTGTATGTTAAAGTGGTAGTGAGGAATGGCCATCCATGCAATTGGCTAGAGACATACATAGCTAGAGTTTGTTCTGTTCTAGCTATTGGTGCTAAGAAATACTTGTCAGCTCTTAACTTTTGGAGATAAACCTTCCGTGTCAGTTGTGTCAGATTATCATCTTATCTACACTAATCGAATTTCTAGTGCAACACTGTGAGCCTTGGCTCTCCGTAAAGCTTTTCCTGTCTATGTCATCTCTTGTTGAACACAGTTTTACATTGCCATGACCTTCAATCAAGTATTTCTCTTTGACCATACTTCCTCTGCTCTCTATCTGTGCTCAATGTGCACATGCAAACACACATATG
>SJYC01063049.1:0-80782 GCA_006408675.1 Madoqua kirkii
CAGAGTGCAGCTTCTCCTGAAGCATTTTGTACAGCCCTCCTAACACTAGGGACACTTACCGGGTGGTTCAGTGGTAAAGAATCTGCGTGCAAGGCAGGAGGCACAAGTTGAATCCCTGGGTCAGAAAGATCCCCTGGAGAAGGGAATGGCAACCCACTCCGGTATTTTTGCCTGGAGAATCCCATGGATAGAGAAACCTGGCAGGCTACAGTCCATGGGACAGCAAAGAGTCAGACACGACTGAGAGAACACTTTTCTAATTCTCGTGAATCTCCCTTTGTGTGAATGCTTTCTGTATGGGCTGATGAGTTCTTTGGGACGGGGTAGCTCTAATTCATCTTTGGAGCCCTGACACAGAGGATGCTCAGTGCATACACATGGAAAGAAATTTCCTTAGAGGGAGTTCAGAGAGTTATAAGTGGATTTTTACATGAGGCTCAGATTTTCTCTCCTTTCTTAAGTGGTCTCCAGGAAGTGATCCAGTCTGTACCCATAGGGTGCTGCTAGCTCTGTTACTGCCTCTAACTTTGGAGTCTACTTGAGGGAACACTTGGCATAATACCTAGCTCCTAGCTTGTGAGATCTACTTTCCACCCTGTAAGTAGCAGCATGCTCATTCTAGGTCTGACTGGCAGCCCATTCGTCTCTCTCTGGCTTGGTTTCCTGACTTAGGAAATTAGCAGTGTTCAGTTCAGTTGCTCAGTCCTGTCTGACTCTCTGCGACCCCATGGACTGCAGCATGCCAGGCGTCCCTGTCCGTCACCAGCTCCGGAGCTTGCTCACACTCAGACAAGTTTGCCGTGGGTTTTGAATGGGAGAATGCATGCAACCACACTTGGAAATATAAAGTGCTCTACACACATTTTCCTTCTCTCATGCTCCTTCCAATTATTCCTGCTGCAGCAGTCTAGATCTCATTTCCTCCTATTGGAACTGACAGAGTCTCAGTTAGGAAAAATAAGGATACCGTTGCCCTTGTCAGGCAGTTAAACTTTCATCTCAGTTTCTTCTTACGTCAGCAACCAAAACATTCATCTTTTGGCCCGTTGACATTTTCCACGTTACGGTCTCAGTGCTCACATACCCTGGTAAATACAATGCAAAGAGACCACGTGGGAGCTCTTTGGAATGACGGGTATGGAGAATGTGGATGGCCAACAAGATCCTTTTCCCAGTGTTGGCAGTCTCAACTCAGCTTTCAGCGGGGTGACTGTTTGTGAGCACACTACTTGTGAGCATGTTATGAACAGTGAGCTCACATGAAACATGGAAGTCCACAATGGAAAAGGATGATGAAATAAATGAGGTAGTTTTCTCTAGGACCTCTTAAGAGACTGGCCACAAATTGGGGTATGAAATGGTTATTGGTTTACATGAATCAAGGGAAATCTGAGGACAGGGAGTGGGAATGATAGCACAGAGTCGGAGGAGAACAGGAAGAACTGTATGTTAAAGTGGTAGTGAGGAATGGCCATCCATGCAATTGGCTAGAGACATACATAGCTAGAGTTTGTTCTGTTCTAGCTATTGGTGCTAAGAAATACTTGTCAGCTCTTAACTTTTGGAGATAAACCTTCCGTGTCAGTTGTGTCAGATTATCATCTTATCTACACTAATCGAATTTCTAGTGCAACACTGTGAGCCTTGGCTCTCCGTAAAGCTTTTCCTGTCTATGTCATCTCTTGTTGAACAGTTTTACATTGCCATGACCTTCAATCAAGTATTTCTCTTTGACCATACTTCCTCTGCTCTCTATCTGTGCTCAATGTGCACATGCAAACACACATATGCACTCACCTATAAATACTCTTCTTCCCAGCACAAGCCTACAATCCATAGGAAGCATTTCATAAACACTGAGTGAAAGAACCAGGTTCCTATATATTCAAGTCTTTACTGCAGGAGGAATCCATACTGCTGCTACTACTAAGTCACTTCAGTCATGTCCGACTCTGTGTGACCCCATAGATGGCAGCCCACCAGGCTCCTCCATCCCTGGGATTCTCCAGGCAAGAACACTTGAGTGGGTTGCCATTTCCTTCTCCAATGCATCAAAGTGAAAAGTGAAAGTGAAGTCGATCAGTCGTGTCCAACTCTTTGCGACCCAATGGACTGCAGCCTTCCAGGCTCCTGTGTCCATGGGATTTTCCAGGCAAGAGTACTGGAGTGGGGTGCCATTGCCTTCTCTGAGGAGGAATCCATAGCCAGTATTATTTCATTAACAATGCCAATCTAAGTTTCCCTAGGTGTTGTCGCCAGGGATGTCTTGCCCTGTCTGCTACCAGCTCTATTGGTGGTTGTGGCTTCTCTTAGATGAACATTTCCCAAAGTGGTTTCTTCAAAATATAGCTTTGAGATAGCATCCACGCTGTACTCACCGTCGGGAGGTCTACAGCTCATGTTAGCATATTAATTGCTGCCAGAAGACCTGCAGTAAAGAAAGCCATTTGGCCATTTGTTAACAATATTTCCCAAATCTATTTGACTACAGAGTTTCTTTTGAGGATAGCCACACTTATTTTTTCCAGGGCAATGGTATTTCCTGAAATATGTTTTTGTGTGTGTGTGCACTCAGTGGCTAACTGTGTCCAGCTCTTGGTGATCCCATGGACTGTAGCCTGTCAGGCCCCTGTGTCCATGGAATTTTTCCAGACAAGAATACTGGAGTGGGGTGCTATTTCCTCCTCCATGGGATCTTCCCATCCCTGGAATTGAGTCTATATCTCCTGCGTCTCTTGCGTTGGCAGACTGATTCTTTGCCACTAAACCATCTGGGAAGCCCATTTCCTAGGCTATGTTTTGGCGAACAATGTCCTGCATATCCAGCTTCTATTCTCTGCCTTCCTGTCTTGAGCTTCCATTGTACAGCTGCCTCCCTTTGCCTCAGACCCAGGGCTTAAGTTCTTGCTTATGAGTAGGCAGAAACTTTGGGAACCCACAGAAAGATGACTCTGTGGGCTAACTTAATGTAGTTTGGGACTGGAAAGGACCCTGAAAATTCATTCCCAAACCCTCATGACAGAATTGAGGAGAGACTTTCCTGGCGGTCCAGTGGTTAAGACCATGCCTTCCAATGCAGGGGACATGGGTTGATCCCTGGTCAGGGAATTAAGATTCCTATATGCTTCACGATTTTTTCCAAGAAAAAATCCTAATGCTGGGAAAGACTGAAAGCAGGAGAAGAAGGCAACAGAGGATGAGATGGTTGGATGGCATCATCAGTTCAATGGACACAAACTTGGGCAAACTCCTGGGAGATGGTGAAAGACAGGGAGGCCTGACATGTTCCAGTCCTTGGGGATGCAAAGAGTCAGACAATTTGTTGACTGAACAACAATAAATGTTGCAGCCATAAAAAAGAACTGAAGAAATAGGTTCATGTGAATAAATGTCCAAACAATTAATGTCAAAACTGATACTAACATCCTGGTATCTGAATTCCGAGGCAAGGCTATTTCTCCCTTCTATTTTCCCTCTATTCATATAGCAGAACTTTCATGGAGAGTCAGCATTTGAGGCATGCTGACTTCATTGAAAATAGGCAGGCCCAGAGCCAGTAGGAAGGATTATAATTCCACAGGATTTAACTAGTGATTTTGAGGAGTTCAATGTGTGCCCTGGAAATGAAGCAGATTGGCAATTGGAGCCCATACTTTTGGCAAAGGATAAATGCTGCCTCTAAAACTCGGAAGAATATAGTCTATTAACTGCCCTACCTCTCACCTGAAAATAAAAATCTTCTGGCTCCCATGGGCTGAGCAAAGCAGGGAGGGAACAACTTGATTTTCAAATAAAGACCTTCTTTGAAAACCTCCCCAGGAGCTTTGATTTGTGGGAGCATAACCCAGTGGTAAATGACAGTGTGGAGAGTAGATAGATGTGGCCTTCTTGATTATGGCCCCAAAGGCCTAGATCGAGTTCCCAAGAGATGTAGAAATCTCAGAGGGATGAGCTGTGGAAAACAGCTTTTACTTCATGAGGTCAGGCTGCCTGCTTCCTTTGGAAAGGCCCATTGTAGGCAGGTTCATTCTAATAAATTTGTTTGCTGGAAGCTCCATGGTAAAGATGAGGCTAGAGGTGGAAAGTGAGGCAGTGGAGGTAATTGACAGCCATCTGGTAGTTATTGGATAAAACTCAAGTCTTTCCAAAGCATGGAAATCTAGTCAGAATCTAGTCAGCCCAGGGAGAATCCTTTAGGAAAAAAAATAAAGAAAAAATTTAAAGTTGGCAATAATAACATTGGAAAGAAGGACTTTGGGATATTCTTCCTACTTCCTGCTAAATAGTTACTTGTTTGAGGCCTTGCAAGTCCTCAAGGTTGTTAATGACTACTGAGAGACAGTTCTGTGCTAATTGTCTGTATATCAGAAGTTACTTCTGTCCTAAGAAGATGAAGACAATGAATAAATTGTATTCAAGGGTCTTGTGGCCCACTGTGCACTTTCGTATGGGAACGGAGGATGGTTCTGAATCTACAACCTTTCCATGTTTGCACCAGTCCCCTAGGTCATTAGAGGCCAGTCATTGTTGGCATCTGGGATGGGCTTGTCCAGAGTTTCACCCCCAGGAAAGGAACTTTGTGCTTTTTAATTATGGGGCATTTTCTGGAGGATTATCTCATGACTACAATACAGGTTTCCTGACTCTGGGAATGTACAATAATTCTTGGGGCCCAAATGGTCTGGCCCCATTCTTCTCTGCTCTGGTTGGTAGACCTCTACCTACACAAGCACATGCATCTTCAAAGTGGGGAAGAGCATCCAAAGTCCCTCAGCCTTGGACCTCACCCCTCACTCCCCCTTAGGCCCTCAGGGTTAGGGGTCCTTGACTCAGAGTGAAAGAATCCACTCCTGTGTGTGTGTGAAAGTTTCTCAGTCATGTCTGACTCTTTGCGACCCCATGGACTATATAGTCCATGGACTTCTCCAGGCCAGAATATAGGAGAGGGTAGCCTTTTTCTTCTCCATGGGATCTCCCCAACCCAAGGACTGAGCCCAGGTCTCCCACATTGCAGGTGGATTCTTTCCCAGCTGAGCCACAAGGGAAGCCCCTAGCAGAACATTAATCAGCCAGACCTTCTATGTGGGGGAAACAGAGTTGAGAGGAGGGAGCTGTGTTCTCTGTTTCGGCCTTTAAGGAGCCTTCACTATCATGTGGACAGGCTGGGTTGTGGGACATGAGATACTCTGGTATATCCATTTTCAGGTGCAAGGCTGTGTGGAGTTTGGGGCCTCTATGTGGGCAGAGAATGGAGAGTAGGTGTTTTGAAGTTGCATGGCCTTGAATGAGGCCTCTCAGGATTGTTCTGTACCTGGAACGTTTAATAGAAATGCAGGCCCCTCTTAGCTCACTCCAAACTGCAGGGAACCCCAAAAGCCCAGCAAAACGGTTTTAAATAGGTGATAAAAAGTGTCACAATTGCCAAGGCATCCTTGGCAAATAGATTTTTAGAGTGTTGGCCTGGGCATGGTAAGGAGAACTATGTGCTAATTGTGCTCAATGGTGAGAAGCCAGGTATTTCTGACTTTCAAGGACTGTGATTTAGTTCCTCATCCAGGCAGAGAAATCCTTAGTAGTTGAAAATGTGGGCCCACCTTCTCTATTGATGTGTCCCTTGCCTCTTTTGGTTCTACTCTCTCACTGCTACCTTTACAAGACTGATATACAAATCCGGATTCAGTTCAGTTCAGTTCAGTCGCTCAGTCGTGTCCAACTCTTTGCGACCCCAGGCCTGTCCATCACCAACTCCAGGACTTCACTCAAACTCACTTTCATTGAGTCAGTGATGCCGTCCAGCCATCTCATCCTCTGTTATCCCCTTTTCCTCCTGCCCTCAATCCCTCCCAGCATCAGAGTCTTTTCCAATGAGTCAACTCTTCCCATGAGGTGGCCAAAGTACTGTAGTTTCAGCTTTAGCATCATTCCTTCCAAAGAATACCCAGGACTGATCTTTAGAATGGACTGGTTGGATCTCCTTGCAGTCCAAGGGACCCTCAAGAGTCTTCTCCAACACCACAGTTCAAAAGCATCAATTCTTCGGTGCTCAACTCTCTTCACAGTCCAACTTTCACATCCATACATAACCACTGGAAAAAACATAGACTTGACTAGATGGACCTTTGTTGGCAAAGTAATGTCTCTGCTTTTCAATATACTGTCTAGGTTGGTCATAACTTTCCTTCCAAGGAGTAAGCATCTTTTCATTTCATGGCTGCAATCACCATCTGCAATGATTTTGGAGCCCCCAAAATAAAGTCTGACACTGTTTCTACTGTTTCCTCATCTATTTCCCATGCAGTGATGGGACCAGATGCCATGATCTTCTTTTCTGAATGTGGAGCTTTAAGCCAACTTTTTCACTCTCCTCTTTCACTTTCATCAAGAGGCTCTTTAGCTCCTCTTCACTTTCTGCCATAAGGGTGGTGTCATCTTCATATCTGAGGTGATTGATATTTCTCCCAGTAATCTTGATTCCAGCTTGTGCTTCTTTCAGCCCAGCATTTCTCATGATGTACTCTGCATAGAAGTTAAATAAGCAGGGTGACAATATACAGCCTTGATGTACTCCTTTTCCTATTTGGAACCAGTCTGTTTTTCCATGTCCAATTCTAGCTGTTGCTTCCTGACTTGCATATAGGTTTCTCAAGAGGCAAGCCAGGTGGTCTTGTATGCCCATCTCTTTCAGAATTTTCCACAGTTTATTGTGATCCACACAGTCAAAGGCTTGGGCATAGTCAGTAAAGCAGAAATAGATGTTTTTCTGGAACTCTCTTGCTTTTTCCATGATTCAGCAGATGTTGGCAATTTGATCTCTGGTTCCTCTGCCTTTTCTAAAACCAGCTTGAACATCTGGAAGTTCACGGTGCATGCATTGCTCAAGCCTGGTTTGGAGAATTTTGAGCATTACTTTACTAGTGTGTGAGATGAGTGCAATTGTGCGGTAGTTTGAGCATTCGTTGGCATTGTCTTAGGGTAAATTCAAGCCACACAGCTCTTCACTAAAAGTCAAGGTCCTCGGTTGGCTGTTTTTCCATCCATGCAGTCATCCATTCATGCATTAAAGGCAGAATGACCCTATACTACCTGGTGAAATGACACATGGGGGACCCATCTTTCAGGCTGTCATTTCCAGGAAACACTTCTGTCATGCACGCTTGCTATGACAAGACCAGTAACTAGCACGGCCCCGTGTGCTTGTCTGGAACCTCAGAGCTGGAAGACACTCCAGAAGTCAAATGGATTCTCTACCTAATGCAGGAAACACTTGACAGGAAGTTGAGAAGAAGAGAAGAGGTTGGAAGAAGGCAAGCAAAATGTGTTGGGTGATTACTTAACAAGTGCAAGTATTAGAGTCGTGCGAGGGTTTTATTACTATGTGGCCCACACTGTTTTAAGCAAGTTGCTTACCAGATGATAACAACCCTGTTTGGAGAGCTGGGATTGCAAGAGGTAAAGTAACTTTCCCAAGGCCAGGCAGAGGGAGATGACAGAGCCAGGATTCAAGCCCAGGTCTGCCTGGCACGCAAGTCTGTATTCTTATGACCCCACTGCATAATCTCTGACAGCAATGAAAATTTCCCTCTTGGATTTTCTTTTGCTGTGTTAAGCTGATATTTTGATGCTACCTCTTCCTGATTTATTGGACCATTTGACTTAGCAGAGACAGTAATGTCCTGGAGGCTGGAAATTTCCCTGCCCTTCACAACGAGCCACAGCAGCTCTGAAAATGTCCTTTTGATCACCTACAGGAGGCGGCCAAGCAGGCTACGGGTAAATATCACCTATTCCTCGAACAGAGAAGGAAATATTTACAGTTTGCTTTATAAAATATTTACCAGGCTCTTATGTAATTTGTTGATAACAAACAGATTTCAGCTAACTTTGAGGTGATGAGCAATTCTGTTAAACAGATGGGACAATTCTGTTAACAGGATCCTGATTAGACAAATGTTTTCTGTAGAACAGTGCTTGTGCCACGTTAAGTTTGCCACTGGGAGAACATTTCCAAACAGAGAACTGGACCCAAGGTGAAAACATCTGTGGGTCTTTTACCATTTTTTTTCTTTCTTTTTCCTGCAGGAGATTTCTCTTAAATTCCGCATCAAGGACTTGGAATAACTGTAAGCCCCACTGTCCAATTACTGGAGACAGTGTGTGAGGCTGAAGGCTGCCCTGTGCCACTTGCTTTTCCCCATATATCCGGCCCAAATGCACACAGTATTTTATTATCTAATCCTCTGCAGCAAACTGAGTTTCCCTTGGCTGATCTCCAGTTCACTTTCTGAAATCTTGATATTGCTTTCTCCTCTGCAGTGAGCAGCGTGGGGATTTTTAAAAAAGATAACCATTCGCAGGCAGCAGCAGCCTCCTCCTGCCAGTCCGTGCCTGCCACACACCGGGCACGCCTCCCGCAGGCTGGTGTTATGTAACCTCTGCACTGGGGGCTGGCAGCGCCCGGGGCTCTGTGAGCCTGTTGGGGTTGCTGTCATCTTCTGCAGAAATGATTTCCTTCTCGGTTCTCCACTTTCTCTTCCACTCTCTATTTGAAAAGAGCAGGGTCCATAGCAATGGCAGACTTCAGTTTGAATTGAGGGTCTGTCTGGTACCAGCTCATGACCTTGAGGACATAACTGATGCTAGTGGCAAAGTTCTTGTCTGTAAAAGCAGGATTGTTGTGAGTGGGTGAAGGGAGTGGGTCAGGAAAGACATCTAGCCCAATGCCCAGAAGCTGGCAGACGCTCAACAAATGGAGCTATCAGAGTTATTGTTGTCCAGCAGGATGGACTGGACTATGTCAGACTTTAGACTAAGATAGTTTTCTTTTAGCTTTGCTGCTTAAGGCAGTCTTTATCCTTAGGACCTGGCCCTCTGTGAAGAAGGAAGAAGCAGAAAGAGCCCCATGTAGGGTAATCTTGGATTCTTGTCCTCTTGCTATTGTTGGGAAGAGGAAATTTCCCTCTTTTCTTCTTAGTTCTTTTGGCTGGTTGAATAATTTAAATGACATGAGATAGATTAATAGGAGGAAAATACCCTAAATGAAGAAAATGGCAACCCATTCCAGTATTCCTGCCTGGGAAATCTCATGGATAGAAGAGCCTGGCAGGCTATAGTCCATGAGATCACAAGAGCAGGACATGGCTTAGCAACTAAACCACCATCACTATCACCAAATAAATGTTTACAGGCCATCCAGAAACATTGGGACATAGAGAGGACTTTGATCAAACAGGTTCTTCTAGGTTCCACTATCACACCTAATTCATATTACACAGCTGACCCTCAGTATCCATGGGCATTGATTGTTTCTAGGAACCCCCCATAGACACCAAAATCTACACTTTATATAAATAGATGTAGAAATTCGGTCTGGGTAGGTTGAGTCTGAGGAAGCTGGCTATATGATACAAGATACAGAAGGCTGATTGCACAGTAGTTATCCATGGTAGGTGTTCCCTTCCTGGAAGATGCTCTGTTTTGGAATTTAAGGCATTAGGAGGAAGGTCAGAGGTTCTTCCTGAGTCTTTTGGGGCTTGATTGTTTTCAGCACATATGAATTTGTATGCCAGAGTTCTTCATCTTGGAGTAACTTGTTCTGAACCTCTACACGATTCCAAAGCTATCAATGTGATGCTGGGCAGGACTGATTTTCATCAGCTACATGAAACTATCATTTGAAATGACTCTCAAGATTCCCTTCTGGCACCTGTATTCTTTAGTGAAAATGCTTAAAAATAACTACAGTGTGAATTACAAACTATATAATGGTAGTTTAAGGCAGTTTTCCCACCCTCATTTTACCTTTTTTTTTCTTCCATTGGGTGCCCCCAAACACTTTTTAAGACAGGGTCTTTCCTTCATTCACTAGATGAAACCTCTCTGTTGAAATATCTTTCCTATGTTCACCAGGGACGTAATGGCAGAGCTGGCATTCAAGTAGGTCAGCTTTAAAGAGGACTCTCTTTCTGCTACTCTTTCTGCCTTTCCTAGAGGCTTGTCCTTGAATTCAATTCCCTTGTCAACATTTGGGATCCAAGCCTTTCAAGGATGATTTAGTCACTCAGCAGTATTTTAATATTAATGATATTTAAAGTGGATTCTCTGCCATGCCCTAACGTGGGGCAATTTTGGAGAAAGTTGTCATAGAGAGGCACAGGGCCCAGTTGAAGCACTTGTTTCTAATGCTTCTCTTGTTGCTCCTGGGGATTTCATAGTTCATATTTCCAGGTAGTAGTGGGTGTTTGAGTAAAACATTAGCTCTAGAATTATCTTGAGCTAAGGAGAGGAGAAATATTGTATACAAGATTCAGTACCCACTGATTTGAAATCTGTAGTCACTCTTATGCAATTTATAAGGAACCAATTTGCTTACCAAATTAATAGCATACCAAATAGTCAGGGTTTTTTAAATCCACTCAAGGAAACTGACTTTTCAAACTTAGATATTCTTTGTTGTGGTTCATTGAAGCAGAGCCCCTAAGCAGCTTCATTTGTGCAATTCTCTAAAGTTTTTGAAATTTAGCATAATTGAGATTTTCTACATTTAGGCTCTGTTTCTCCCTAATTAGCATATGTTATTGAAGGTTAGAAATACATTTCAATGTATTTTAAAATCTATATGATTGCAGGAGAGGCTGTTTCATCTCATCTTCTTAGTTCCCACTGCAGCCTCCCCAGTTTTATCTTCCAGCCCCTCCTGGAAGCACTGAACCTGAATGCTCACTTCCCAGCTCAACATCGCCTCTTTGTTACAAGCAAAGGATCAAAAGGCAGGAGTACCAAGCAGCCCTGTGTCTCCATCTGACCATGTGACAGGATGGGAAGCAAAGCCAAGTCCCCTTCTCGGGCTCTTCCATCTCTCTTTTCGAAAACACCACTAAGCACATTGCCATTGTTTTGCTGTTGGTCAGAGGATCCTAAGAGGTGAAAGTGAAAGTTGCTCAGTTGTGTCAGACTCTTTGCAACCTCATGGACTGTGTAGTCCATGGAATTCTCCAGTCAGAATACTGGAGTGAGTAGCCTTTCCCTTCTCCAGAGTATCTTCCCATCCCAGGGATCAAACCCAGGTTTCCCACATTGCAGGTGGATTCTTTTCCAGCTGAGCCTGAGAGGTAAACTTCTAATTAAGGTATGTATGAAACCTCACGTAATCTCTGAATCTAAGCCTTATGCCCTGACCTTGCTTTGTTAGCATGTGCGAGGGACAGAAAGGAATCCAGGGGTGGCTGGAGCCCAGAGAATGAAGAGTCCAGGGAGGTGAGGTGACAGTGGAGTTGGACCATATCGTGGGGCCCTGCTGGGCACAACTGGCTGCATAACCTGTGGGGCCTGGTGCAAAGTAAAAATGTGGGACCCTTTTATCAGAAGTTATGAAGGATTTCAAGACAAAGACAATGAAGCATTAATCTAAGGGCAGGTCCTATTAACTGTGGGCCCTACATGACTATGTGAGCCATGTGTCCGTGAGGCATGCCCTGCCATGATGAAGGGGCTGGATTTTGTGCTAACTGCTATTGGAAGCAATTCCAGCAAAAACAGGAGGACCTAGAGATCATGTAAGTCAGTTAATTTGATGGAAAGTCGTGTGACGTGGTACAGAGAAGACAGTGACTAAATATCTTTGATGTTGTTGTTGTCCAGTCACTCAATTGTGTCCAGCCCTTTGAGACCACATGGGTTACATCAGGCTTCCCTGTCTTTCGCTATCCCTCTGAGCTTGCTCAAACTCATGTCCTTTGAGTCAATGATGCCATCCAACCATCTCATCCTCTGTTGTCCCCTCCTCCTCCTGCCTTCAATCTTTCCCAGCATCAGGGTCTTTTCCAATGAGTCAGCTCTTCACATCAGGTGCCCAAAGCATTGAAGCATCAGCTTTAGCATCTGTCCTTCCAATGAATATTCAGGACTGATTTCCTTTAGGATTGACTGGTTGGATCTCCTTGCAGTCCAAAGGACCCTCAAGAGCCTTCTCCAATATCATAGTTCAAAAGCATCAATTCTTCAGCTCTCAGCCTTCTTTATGGTCCAGCTCTCACATCCATACATGATGACTGGAGAAACCATAGCTTTGACTATGCAGACCAAATATCTTTGGTATTAAGAGACTTGAGTTCTTTTAGTCTACCTTTTGCTTGCCATGTGATTTTGAACATGACAGAGTCTCATATGCTCCTCCAACCTCCATCTCCCCCAACTCTGGTGCCCTGAAAAAGCTTGATTCTGGAACAGGGCCCTGGAATCTGCATTTTTAATGTTCTCTGAGTGATTCTACTGTGGGGTCAGATTTAGAAATGATAACCTTAAAGCATCTATGATAAAACACACTTGCATATGTGACAATCTTCTGTTTATCTATTGGCCCAAGTTAGTCTTTGACATATAGCCTGGAATTGTTAAGGGTATGCTTTGCCAATTTCAGAAAGAAATTTATACTACTTTATACTGAAGCTAAGTTGACAATGTGGAGACAGCCTGGTAGGAGTGGTGTTCACTGTGTAGACATTGTATGTGCTGTGTAGACAGTGCTAAGAAACAAGTTAGGGGCAGAATAATCTCAGGATCCTTTTCTGGACATAGTGCTCCTGCATCTTAAAAAGTCGACTCATTTACTGTGACAACTTATTTGACTCTCTGTATGATGAAATATTTGCTTCCCAGGTGGCACTAGTGGTAAAGAACTCTATAAATCTACCTGCCAAGGCAGTGGGTTCTAGCCCTGGGTCGGCAAGATCCCCTGGAGGAGGGCATGGCAACCCACTCCAGTATTCTTGCCTGGAGAATCCCCATGGGCAGAGGAGCCTGGTGGAGTATAGTCCATAGATTAGCAGAGAGTTGGCTGTGACGGAAGCAACTTAGCATGCATGCATGCATAGTGAAATATTTATAATTTTGCTTTGCCATATTTTTTCCCACTGAGTTTAGCCCTTAAGAATAGGCAAATGATAATTTTTTTACTGTGTCTCAGTTTGATTGACATCTTCCTTAGCTATGTCCCTACACAGGATTGACGATGCTGAGGACAAGATAGCAACATACTTAGCATTTTCTAATCTACTCTGATCTTCTAAGGTTTCAATTATATGGAATATTGACAATCAAAAATTAGAAAAATAGTGAATTTGTATGCAAAAACTCCAAATATTTGTCAAATGTTAAAGGACCATTTTCAGACATTAATATGACCTTTGAAATATCTTATCTCAGTATTTAAAAAAGCTTCATATTTGAATTACTGTGTGGGAGGAGAATCAAAGAAAATCATTGTGTGTTTGGAAAAGAAAGAAAAGTGAACTAATTCTACAGTGCGGAAATGGTTCCTTTGAAAGGTGTCCTTCACTTGCCTTTGTTTGAGGTTAATTATATACTTTTAAAAGTACTTCCCCCAGGAATGAATTTTGACTCATGAGTTATTTTTGTATGTATATGTTACCCCATCAATTTGCCACATTGCTAAGAAAATAGTAGTTGAAAGCAACATTTCTTGGCAGGTAGCTGAAGGTCTTTTTTATTTTTTATTACAAGAACAATATAACAGTAAGACAACTTTGCAAAAGAGAGAAATAATGTCTTCAGTCCTATATATGTATTTTTGAAGCTTCTTATTTTGTATGGGGATATAGATGATTAACAAACAATGTAATAGTTCAGGTGAACAGCAAAGGGACTCAGCCATACATACACATGTATCCATTCTCCCCCAAGCCCTGCTCCCATCCAGACTGCCACATAACATTGAGCAGAGTTCCACGTGCTACCTAAATTTTTACCTGTGCTTTCCCTTTATTTAGGTAATTTAGAATGTTAGTCTCACATGATTGTATAGGGATGTGACAAGAAAATATAGAATTAAATCTTGGGGCATCTTTTTTTCTTTTCCTTTCTGTAAGCACATTTGTCTTCCTAGATGATGGCAATATTAGTTTTATTCTAGAACTCGGGGATTATTTTCTTATAGAAACTAAATGCTCATATCCTTATACTTTGCAATATGTCTCTTTCCCTCGTCATCTTTTCCCTCGCCTAGAATCACTGTCTCTTTTTCTTTCTCTCCTGGTATCTCTGGCCTGAGCATGTCACATAGGATTCCAGATGATAATCAGGGACAAAAAAGAATAGATGTCTCATGGCATTTATTGAAATATCATGTGATTCACTCATTTCAGTGAGGACATAGGACTATTATTTTATCTGAGTAAATACTGAGTCAACTTTGATCTGCAGAAAAGGCGGCAGGATTTAGCTGCAAGCGTGCCTTCCAAATTGTGTTAGAGTTGGCATTGTCAGAGTTGGTATTACCTACTTCAACAAAACAATTCCCAAAAGACCAGAAAAAAAGGTGTTTGCTGCAGCTTCCTGGCAATAAGGGAAGTGTAAATCACACATAAAGGAACTGCTAAGCATATTAAGAACTTGAACAATTGTCTATGAGTGTTATTTCTGATACTACTTTCCATGCAGAACCATTAAGTCTGTGTGGCGGTAACTACATATACAAGATCACGTTTTTCTGGTTACTACTCAAAGTCTCAGTCTTGACAGTAAAAATGCTTCATAGCTTATATTTTATAATTAATCTTTAACCTTTGCTTTGTTTCAGATTTTTGTTTATACTTTTATGTCCAAGGTAAAAATGTAATAGTCAACATAGGATTTTGAGAGCATAGTCAAGATAATAAAATTAAGATTTAACCCATTTAAACTTTCTTTTTTCAAAAGATGGTTTTGACAGTTTGTACTTGATTATTCTAGTTTTGGGGCTTCCCTAGTGGCTCAGCGGTAAAGAATCCACCTGCAATGCAGGAGCCACAGGAGACACAGGTTCGATCTCTGAGTCAGGAAGATCCCCTGGAAGTGGGCATGGCAACCTACTTTAGTATTCTTGCTGGAGAATCCCTTGGACAGAGGAGCCTGGAAGGCCACAATCCATAGAGTCGCACAGAGCTGGTCATGACTGAAGTGACAGAGCAGACCCGGAAGCATGCAAATTCCAATTGTTATTGTGTTCCCATCTTTTGCTTTCCCTCTTTATATTCATTCCTTCACACGGTCCTCAAGCATAACTAAACATTATTATGATCTTGCTTTTATTTTAAGCATATACGTGCCATATCTTTAACAGAACATGTATAGACAGGAAGCCTAAACCACCTTGTCTGCAATCATTCAGAATCGCAACCAGAAGGAATACTCTAACTGGGTATTCTCAGTGATGCTTCAGCTTTCTTTCAGATTGTCCTAGGCCAACCTTTCCAGTAATTACTATTTCATAGAACTTAAAGGGTAAAGCAAATGAATAAAAGTCCAAAATGTAAGCTAATTTTAATGAAAACTGATAGAAAAACACCATAAGAGGTATTTTCAGTGGTGGGAAGAAGGTACACCTTACCTAGAATCACAGACTCTGAACTTGAAAGATGCTCTCCCCAAATACCCACCCTCAGCAGTCTTCAAAGTCACAGTTTCAGCTTGAATACCTCTAGTGATACTTTCTGTTGTAGATTTGGTACTGATATTGAACCATATTTGTCTTAGTCAGTTCAGGCTGCTGTAAGTAACTGTCACAGATTGGGTAGCTTAAACAACAAATATTTATTTTGTGTAGTTATGGAGTCTGGACCAAGATCAAGGTATGGACAGATTTGGTGTCTGATGAGGACCTCTGTCCTGGTTCATGGATTATTGTCTTTCTGCTATGTACTCACATAGTAGAAGGGACAGAGGAGCTTTCTGGGGTCTCTTATAAAGCCACTAATCCCTTTTAGGAGGGCTCCACCTTCATAACCTAATCATTTCCTAAGTCCATCTCCTAATAGCTTCATCTTGGGGATTAGGTTTCAACAAATGAACTTTAGAGGGATTAGTTCAGTCCAGCAACACCAGTCTTTAGGATGACAGCCCTTAACTCAGTCAAAATCAGCTTCCTTGAAGTTTTGGTTCACTTCAATTTAATATAGCAATTACTGAGTACTTATGAGCAACTACATCACCTTTATGGCAGAAAGTGAAGAAGAACCAAAGAGCCTCTTGATGAAAGTGAAAGAAGAGAGTGAAGAAGTTGACTTAAATCTCAACATTCAGAAAACTAATATCATGGCATCCAGTCCCATCACTTCATGGCAAATAGATGGGAGAAACAGTGGAAACAGTGGCTGACTTTTTTTTTCTGGGCTCCAAAATCACTGCAGATGGTGATTGCAGCCATGAAATTAAGACACTTACTCCTTAGAGGGAAAGTTATGATCAATCTAGACAGCATATTAAAAAGTAGAGACATTACTTTGTCAACAAAGGTACGTCTAGTCTAGGCTATGATTTTTCCAGTAGTCAAGTATGGATGCGAGAGTTGGACTATAAAAAAGCTGAGTGCCGAAGAATTGCTGCTTTTGAACTGTGGTGTTGGAGAAGACTTTTGAGAGTCCCTTGGAAGGCAAGGAGATCCAACCAGTCCATCCTAAAAGAGATCAGTCCTGGGTGTTCATTGGAAGGACTGATGTTGAAGCTGAAACTCCAATACTTTGGCCACCTGATGCAAAGAGCTGACTCATTGGAAAAGACCCTGATGCTGGGAAAGATTGAGGGCAGGAGGAGAAGAGGACAACAGAGGGTGAGATGGTTGGATGGCATCACCAACTCAATGGACATGAGTTTGGGTGGATTTGGGGAGTTGGTGATGGACAGGGAGGCCTGGCTTGCTACCGTTCATGGGGTCGCAAAGAGTCAGATACGACTGAATGACTGAACTGAACGGAACTTACTGAGTATTTACTATATCTCAAGGGCTCTGCTTGGCACTGAGTTATAAAAATGAGTAAGGAAGACACAATTCATACTTAGTGATTTTTGAAAATGATGGTTAGGAATTTTTTAGTATAAATACAAAAAAACCCCTTCAGTATAAATATAAACCTCCTTTGAGGGGGTATAAGTCCTCTCAAAGTACCTTAAACAAAAAAATAACTTGTTGAAAAGATCCAGCGATTGGTCTAACATCATGTAAGGTGGATACTGGTATTGAAACCAGTCACAGAAATTCACCTCTTTAACTCTCTGAGCTCTTTTTTTCTCTGTTGTGCTCTGTCAAAGGGATGGAAAACATGATCCTCGTTTGCTTCTGTATATGTGTACCTTGATGAGATTCTCAGGGAAATGTGCAAGGAGATCCAACCAGTCCATCCTAAAAGAGATCAGTCCTGGGTGTTCATTGGAAGGACTGATGTTGAAGCTGAAACTCCAATACTTTGGCCGCCTGATGCAAAGAGCTGACTCATTGGAAAAGACCCTGATGCTGGGAAAGATTGAGGGCAGGAGGAGAAGAGGACAACAGAGGGTGAGATGGTTGGATGGCATCACCAACTCAATGGACATGAGTTTGGGTGGATTTGGGGAGTTGGTGATGGACAGGGAGGCCTGGCTTGCTACCGTTCATGGGGTCGCAAAGAGTCAGATACGACTGAATGACTGAACTGAACGGAACTTACTGAGTATTTACTATATCTCAAGGGCTCTGCTTGGCACTGAGTTATAAAAATGAGTAAGGAAGACACAATTCATACTTAGTGATTTTTGAAAATGATGGTTAGGAATTTTTTAGTATAAATACAAAAAAACCCCTTCAGTATAAATATAAACCTCCTTTGAGGGGGTATAAGTCCTCTCAAAGTACCTTAAACAAAAAAATAACTTGTTGAAAAGATCCAGCGATTGGTCTAACATCATGTAAGGTGGATACTGGTATTGAAACCAGTCACAGAAATTCACCTCTTTAACTCTCTGAGCTCTTTTTTTCTCTGTTGTGCTCTGTCAAAGGGATGGAAAACATGATCCTCGTTGCTTCTGTATATGTGTACCTTGATGAGATTCTCAGGGAAATGAAAGTGGCTTTGCCTGATGACACTAGCAAAAATCCAGTGGAAGCTCTGATCAGATTAGGGTCATGTGACACCCCAAACAGGAGCTGGATATTGCTTGGAGTGGGGGAAGCTTACCATTTAGCCCTGCCTGCCTGACATAGATTTCCCACAGGAAAAAAGCTTTCATTACTAGGAGACACAATGAAAGGAGAGTGTGCTTGTAGTGAAAACTGTGTCTGTCTATTAATACCGCAGTCCACTATGGTGAAGGATATGACCTAACTTCGGTGTTTGATAAAAGCTACCCTGCTTCTTAATTCCTATCACAAATATGCTCACATGTGTGCACTCACATACACAGCACACACTTTGCCTCTTTCCTAGTTTTCTTGTTTCTAATCCAACAAACATGGACTTTTTAGAGTATTCCTGGGGCAAGATATCTAGACCCCTCCTGGTCACCAACTTGTGGCCACTGTCTAGTTTGTCAACATAAGTCTCCAGCCATTTTCACAATTACCCATATATGGTCCAGCTAGGATAGATGTCCATGGTGCTTTCACATTTATCAGAATTCTGTGATTCTTCACTTACAACTAAATTGTGATCTAAATTACTGAGTAAATATTGCTGATTTAGACTGTGTATTGCAAACCAGTTGTTGGTAAATTATATCTTTCAATAGGCATTTTTGTTTATACAAAATATTAAAACAGTTTGCCTTGAAAATAATTCCAAATAAAATTCTAAATTTCCAGAAGACATTTACTCTATGAGAGAAGAGTCCTTATTTGTCAATCTGTCTTTAGTGCTTGAAACATAAAGGCAACTCAGTAACTTTTAAATTGAGTTTCATGAGATTATCTGGAAGGTGTAGTCTATGTATCACATGAGTTGTTTAGCCTAATGCTGTATCATTAGAAAATATGATATGTCTTTTATCTTCATTCATGTCAATTATAAAAATGTTGAGTGGGATGGGATTGTTGATGGAGGCTTGGAGCAACCTTCAAGATTCATTAGCATAAATTCTATGGTTTGATTACTCATCCATGCTGTGGAGCCTTTTATCTGATATTTATTTCACTTAATAGTACATCTTTTTCACAAGGTTATTAGGAAATATTTGCCAAGTGTTTTATGGCAATTCTATTTAATGGTTTCTAACAATCAGAATAATAACACCATTACAAAAAAGAATGATGTTAGTATAGCAGGAGATATTTTCTTTTTTTTAAAAAAAATTTATTTTACTTTATTTTACTGTGCAATACTGTATTGGTTCTGCCATATATCAACATGAATCTGCCATGAGTGTACACGTGTTCCCAATCCTGAACCCCCCTCCCTTTTCCCTCCCCATATCATCACTCTGGGTCATCCCAGTGCACCAGCCCCAAGCATCCTGTATCCTGCATCGAACCTAGACTGGCGATTCGTTTCTTATATGATATTATACATGTTTCAATGCCATTCTCCGAAATCATCCCACCCTCTCCTTCTCCCACAGAGTCCAAAAGACTGTTCTATATATCTGTGTCTCTTTTGCTGTCTCGCATACAGGGTTATCGTTACCATCTTTCTAAATTCCATATATGTGTGTTAGTATACTGTATTGGTGTTTTTCTTTCTGGCTTACTTCACTCTGTATAATTGGTTCCAGTTTCATCCACCTCATTAGAACTGATTCAAATGTATTCTTTTTAATGGCTGAGTAATACTCCATTGTGTATATGTACCACAGCTTTCTTATCCATTCATCTGCTGATGGACATCTAGGTTGCTTCCATGTCCTGGCTATTATAAACAGTGCTGCAATGAACATTGGGTTACACATGTCTCTTTCAATTCTGGTTTCCTTGGTGTGTATGCCCAGCAGTGGGATTGCTTGGTCATAAGGCAGTTTTATTTCCAGTTTTTTCATGAATCTCCACACTGTTCTCCATAGTGGCTGTACTAGTTTGCATTCCCACCAGCAGTGTAAACAGGGTTCCCTTTTCTCTGATGGGACCAGATGCCATCATCTTAGTTTTTAGAATGCTGAGTTTTAAGCCAGCTTTTTCACTTCTCTTTTTTACCTTCACCAAGAGGTTCTTTATTTCAACAAAAAACATTAAGTTCAACAACAGCACCATCTTTTCTAGTGAGTCCACTTTGACTCTTGGTTATTATTTCCCAGACTCCTCTGTCCATGGAATTCTCCAGGCAAGAATGCTGGAGTGGGTGGTGGTGGTGGTTTAGTTGCTAAGTCATGTCCGACTCTTGTGACCCCATGGACTGCAGCCTGTCAGGCTCCTCTGTGCATGGGATTCTCCAGGCAAGAATACTGGAGTGGGTTGCCATTTCCTTCTCCAGGGGATCTTCCTGACTCAGGAATAGAAACCGGGTCTCCTGCATTGCAGGCAGATTCTTTACCAACTGAGCTATGAGGGAAGCCCACTGGAGTGGGTAGTCACTCATTTTTTCAGGCCTTCTTTTCTATATGACTCTAAATGACCTACTTTGATGTTGTTGTTTGCTGTTCAGTCACTAAGTTGCGTCTGACTCTTTGCAACCCCATGGACTGCAGCATGCCAGGCTTCCATGTCCTTCACAGTCTCCTGGAATTCACTCAAACTCATGTCCATTGAGTTGGTGATGCTATGTAACCATCTCTTTCTCTGCTGCCCTCTTCTCCCTGTGCCTTCAATATTTCCCAGCATTAGTATTTTTTCCAATGAGTTGACTCTTTGCATCAGATAGCCAAAATACAGGAGCTTCAGCTTTAGCATCAGTCCTTCCAGTGAATATTCAGGGTTGATTTCCTTTAGGAGTGATTGGTTGGGTCTCCTTGCAGCCCAAGGGACTTTCAAGAGTCTTCTCCAACACCACAAATTGAAACCATCAATTCTTCAGCACTCAGCCTTCTTTATGGTCCAGCTCTCACATCCATCCATGACCACTGGAAAAACCATAACTTTGACTATATGGATCATTATTTGCAAAGTAATATCTCTGCTTTTTAATACACAGTCTATGTTTGTCATAGCTTTCCTTCCAAAGAGCAAGCGTATTTTAGTTTCATGGTCGCTGTCGTTGTCCACAGTGATTTTGGACCCCAAGAAAATAAAGTCTGTCACTATTTCCATTGTTTCCCCATCAATTTGCCATGAAGTGATGGGACCCGATGCCGTGATACAAGTTTTCTGAATGTTGAGTTTTAAGCCAGCTTATTCACTCACCTCTTTCACCCTCATCAAGAGGTTCTTTAGTTTTTCTTCACTAAAGAGGTTCTTTAGTTCCATCTGTATATCTGAAATTGTTGATGTTTCTCCCAGCAATCTTGACTCCAGCTCATGATTCATCAAGACTGGCATTTCAGAGGATATACTCTGTGTATAAGTTAAATAAGCAAGGTGACAATATATAGCCTTGTAGTATCCCTTTCCCAATTTTGAACCAGTCATTCCACCTAAGGTCCTAACTGTTGCTTTTTGACTTGGATACTGTTTTCTCAGGAAACAGGTAAGGTGGTCTGGTATTCCTATCTCTTTAAGAACTTTCTACAGTTTGTTGTGATCCACACAGTCAAAGGCTTTAGCACAGTCAATGAAACAGAAGTAGATGTTTTTCTGGAATTCCCTTGCTTTCTCTATGATTCAGTGAATGCTGGCAATTCTGATTCCTCTGCCTTTTCTAAACCCACCTTGTACAACTGGAAGCTCTTGTTCACATACTGTTGAAGCCTAGAGTGGAGGATTTTGAGCATAACCTTACTAGCATGTGAAATGAGCACAATTGTATGGTAGTTTGAACATTCTTTGGCATTGACCTTATTTGGGATTGGAAAGAAAAGTAGCTTTTTCCAGTACTGTGGCTGCTGCTGAATTTTCTAAGTTTGCTGACATATTGAGTGCAACACTTTAATAGCATTGTGTTTTAGGATTTGAAGTAGCTCAGCTGAAATTCCATCACCCCTACAACTTTCTTTATGGTAATGCTTCCTAAGGCCCACTTGACTTCATACTCTAGAATGTCTGGCCCTAGATGAGTAACCACACCATCGTGGTTATCCTTGTGTAGCTGTTCTGTGTAGTCTTGGCACCTCTTATTAATCTCTTCTGCTTCTGTTAGTCCTTACCATTTCTGTCCTTTATCATGCCCATCCTTGCATGAAATATTCCATTGATATCTCCAGTTTTCTTGAGAGATCTCTAGTGTTTCCCATTCTATTGTTTTCTTCAACTGCATTGTTTGTTTAGGAAGGCCTTCGTATCTCTACCTACTATTCTCTGGAATTCTGCATTCAGTTCAAAGTTTTTAAGCAGAAATGACCTGTTTGTCAACAATAAATTCTAGAGGCCCATCAGCAGTAAGGATCTCTCCTATGGTCTGAGTCCTGGGACCTGAAAGGTCAATTGCAGTGACTATTTGTGGTCAGCAGAGGGCAGTGTGGAGAGGAGTAGACCACAGAGGTCTTCAGAAGGTGAAGCTGTGTCTGCAGCTCCCATCTGACAATTGCGTAAGCTGTAATGGTGGCAGAGAGACACTATAACAGCTACAGAAAACTATGTCTGTGACACTCCTAGTCAGAGATAGAGGAACTGCCCCAGACAGAAGTTGGTAAGGGAAGTATGCTTGTACTTGAGGGTAAAGGGATAACAGTAATAATAATAAATAATATTTATCTACCTGGGTGTTCTTTGGAAGGACTGATGCTGAAGCTGAAACTCCAGTACTTTGGCCACCTCATGTGAAGAGTTGACTCACTGGAAAAGACTCTGATGCTGGGAGGGATTGGGGGCAGGAGGAGAAGGGGACGACAGAGGATGAGATGGCTGGATGGCATCACGGACTCAATGGACGTGAGTTTGGGTAAACTCCAGGAGATGGTGATGGACAGGGAGGCCTGGCATGCTGCGATTCATGGGGTCACAAAGAGTCGGACACGACTGAGTGACTGAAGTGAACTGAACTGGTTAGCTACCCACTGGCTCTGACAGTAAAGTATCCACCTGCAATGCAGAAGACTTAAGTGTGATCCCTGGGTAGGGAAGATCCCCCAGAGAAGAGAATGGCTACCTGCTGCAGTATACTTGCCTGGAGTATTCCATGGGTAGAGAAGCCTGGTGGGCTACAGTCCATGGGGTCACAGAAAGTCAGACACGACTGAGGACTCCACTCCACTCCATTATTTGCCAAATGCTGAACTAAATACCAAATTGATTTTCTCAGTAAACCTTTACAACAAACGTGAGGGCAGAACTTGTATTCTCATTTTATAGATGAAGAAACAGAGTTTTAGGAAGGTAGAAAAATGTAGCCAAGATCATACAGATACCATCTGAAGGTGGGCGGTTGGCCTCACTGCTGAGCTTATGTGTCTTGTCACTTCACAAGAGGGAGCAAAAATTCTTTTTCCAGTAGTCTATATGAAAGAGCAAGGAACAACAGAGACTCAGAACGCAACCAAGATGTAGCCTCTGGCCCTTTTAGCTTGGCTGGCCCTGCCAGTTGAATAGTCTGAAGATACCAAGCTGTGGGTCTTCTGTTGGTAGGTCTATAATGTTTTCTTTTTGTGACGACACTTGCTTAGTTCCTGTCTTTGGCATCTCTCTCATCGCCTTCTGTGCCTCAGAGACGTGAAGGGTGTGTGCTGTGTGTCCCACTGTAGGGAGGGGATTTCAGCTGGGTGTAACAGCACCCATGGGCTCGAATGCCATTTCACTATGTCGGGAGCCATGTCTTCACTTGACTGTAGTATCTGTCTTAGACTGTGATCCCTTTGAAGTATAGAGATTGTGTGTGTTTCTGTGAATATCTAATACAATAGCTTGTACAATCACATGATTAATTAATGTTTATTGAATGAGCAAGCTGTGCTTATTCTTCAGGAAGAACAAGAAGGCAAGTTAGGTTTGAGTATTATGCTTAATTCTATCCCCTCAGAATTACTCAACCTGAGTACTGGATCAAGCCATTTCTTGACCATCGAACTCTTCAATACTCCTCTCGATTGTCTCTAGAAATTTTAGCAGTTTTTGGATTGCAGCCTTCCTTGGTAACATAAAAAGCATTCAGTATGACTCATTCGGTTGGTGAGATGATTAAAAGAAACATTTTTAACTCAACGTATACAAAGTAGGGGAATCTAAAGAGGGATTTCAGGAGCATCTCACCTACAAAATGGACCATTCTGAATGCTTTTATGTTTTTCCCTTATGACCAATTCCCCCTTGCAAACAAGTCAACTATTAATGGACTCTAGCCCTAAAGGGGGATTCATCTCATGAAACAAGGCAACAGGTCTGCTATTCTTTCTGGAACACTTCAGAGTACCCTTGGGGAGTTTAATTTAGTCCCCATGTAGGTGGGCATCCTTCTGCTTCTTCTGATTGTAATTTGGTCAACAATTGGTTTGTGTTTTCTTATCAAGTGAAAGTCGCTCAGTTGTGTTTGACCCCATGGACAATACAGTCCATAGAATTCTCCAGGCCAGAATACTAGAGTGGGTAGTTTACTTTCTAAACATTTCCCTTTTCCAGGAGATCTTCTCAACTCAAGGACTGAATCCAGGTCTCCCACACTGCAGGCGGATTCTTAACCAGCTGAGCCACAAAGGAAGCCCAAGAATACTGGAGTGAGTAGCCTGTCTTTTCCCCAGTGAATCGCACTGGGGTCTCCTGCACTGCAGGTGGATTCTTTACCAACTGAGCTATCAGGGAAACCTTGTTTTCTTATAAAGTTTCCCTGGCTCTGTGTCCACCTCTAGCACAATTGTGAGCTGTTCCAATTGTTCAAGGGAATAATTGACATCAGAAATGACTTTGCCTCCACTTTTGGTAAGAACCAGTTTTGGGTGGCTTCAACATCCCATCTCACAGAAGTAATGGAAACTGAAATGCCTAGTGACATGTTGGCACCATTTTTTCTGGATGGTAAAGATTGCCAACGTCTTACCAGAGAAGTCTTTCCTTGGATGATTTCCAAAATCACAGTGCGATTATTACTTTTTCTGATGGCCACAGTGTGGCCCTGGACAGGGGAAGAAGTGTCTAAGACTCAAAGTACCCAGACAAGGAAATGTCACTGGGCATTTGCTTACTTTGTATCATATCTTTTATTATTATACCCTTTCTGGTGAAATTTAGTAAGTTCCTATTTTTTTCTGAGGCAGCATGGAGGCTGGATTGTTATTTTTAATTTAATTTTTATTTTTTGGCACTTAGGGTAGGTTCTGAATAAGAAATCAATAAATCAAATTTTACCTTATCAGTGGTTCTCAGTTCTGGTTGATCTTCAAAATCATCTTGGGAGCTTTTAACAAGTACTGATGCCCAGACTGCTTGCATCCAAGTCTTGGAGATGGGGCCTGGGAATCTGGGTTTTCTGTATCACTCCAGATGATTCTAAAGCAAAGGTAGTTGAGAAACACTGAATTTAATTTTCTGTCTCCTGGAAGATGGCAGGGAAGTAAAGCACTGAGAATTAGATGCTAGTCTCATCTCCTAGCCTGTGGAGCATTAATATTTAACCAGGTTACTACATGTTCTTAAAAGTTTCTGCTCTTAGCATCAGAAGAGTCTTAAAAATGGGTAATGGCATTCTTAGGAAGGGTCACATCCTGTTCATTCTTAGCTGTGCTTGTCCTGGCTTCTTTTGGGTCCACTGATGTAAATGCACATGAGGATATTTCATCATAAATAATTTTTCCAAGTAAAACAGGCAGCCTTTTAAAAAAAATGTATCACACAATGGAGTATTACTCAGCTATAAAAAGGAATGCATTTGAGTCAGTTCTAATGAGGTGGATGAAACTGGAACCTATTAAACAGAGTTAAGTAAGTCAGAAAGAGGAACACAAATACAGAATATTAGTGCATATATATGGAATTTAGAAAGAGAGTAATGATGATCCTATACGCAAGGCAACAAGAAACAGATGTCAAGAACAGACTTTTGGACCATGTGAGAGAAGGTGAGGGTGGAATGATTTGAGAGAATAGCACTGAAACCTGTCCATTACCATATGTAAAATAGATGACCAGTGCATGTTTGATCCATGAAGCAGGGCAATCAAAGCCGGTGCTCTGGGACAATCCAGAGGGATGGGATGGGGAGGGAGGTGGGAGGGGGGTTCACATGTATACCCATGGCTGATTCATGTCAATGTGTGGAAAAAACCACCACAATATTATAAAGTAATTATCTTTCAATTAAAACAAATAAATTAGCTAATTTGTTTTAAAAAGAAAACCATAAATGAACTTTTTGGCCAATCCACCCTCCTCCCCCCCAAAAACCCCCAAATATATTATTGGCAATAACTAGAGACATTCTTCTGCCCTGTGTTCTCAAGGAAATTGGACATATTTAAGCTTTACACCTTATCTATACATAAATGAAATGCAAAAAACACAATATGTGAAATATATGTCAGTGATGCATACTTACTGAGTGACTACAATGTCTTGGTCTATGGTTTAAAAAAATAAAATCTTTTATTCTGAAATAGTTCTCAGTTTAGAGGGAAGGTGTGAAATGTAAATAAGTAGCATTAGCAAATTAAAGTGCAGACTGTTGAACAAAGTAAACATCTGGAAAGAAGGGAGGCGGGGAGTTGGTCAGAGAAGTCTTCATGGAAGAAGGGTATGGAACTAAGGCTTGGAGGAAGATGAGATTTGGGTCTATGGTATGAGGGTAGGGTTTTTCCAGGTGGATAACAAGTCCAATGAAAATGAGAAATTAGTACTATTGTCATTATTATTAATATTTTATTGAAGGTAGGAAGCAAGAGAAGAAAGATCTGAAAAGTCCTTGCTTTCAGTAAAAGAAGTAGTTTATTTTTCATTTTCACTCTTTACAATCTAAAAATGTATGTTCTATTCTATTTTCTCTTTAAGATAACCATCCTACTGACAGTTAAGCTTTGTTTCCCTTTTTTAAAAATAAATAAAACCATCTTTCCCTGATGAATCATAACTCAGCACAATATTAAGTATTCAGGGTTAGGTATAGGAAGCTCCACAGTGTGGAAAATGTAAATACAATTTCCCATCTTTTCTTGCTTAATTGCTTAGATAACAAGTCGCAGGCATTACTCAGAACCACAGCGGACATGGGGAATCCTAAAATAGATTCTTTTGTCAGATCATAGTTTGCAATGGCGAAGGACATGGCCGGGCAGCCTGGCTGATTACAAATTTGTCCTAGTCGTGTCCAGTAATTTCAGGTAAAAATGACACCAAAGTACTCTACATCTGTGGGTCAAGGAGGGGAATCAATTCAACAAACAGTTAAGAAGCACCTAGTTTACCTTAGTCGGACACGACTGAAGCGATTTAGCAGCAGCAGCAGCATGCTGATGAGGATGCACCAACACTTCAGGCACATTCCCTTCTCTCAGGGTATTAAGCTGAATATGAAGAGATGGAGCTTAGCACAAAGAAGGAGGAATTTTGAGGAAGAATATATGAACCTAGGACCTAGGTCAGATATGCCTATCTCAAATCTGCATTTTCTGCAGGCTTAAAAACCTGAGAAAATTACTGATATTCTCAGCCCCAGCTTCATCTGCTCATCTGAAATATGGGTTTAAAATCAAGCTTGTTACAGAGATCAAAAGAGATATTCTATGAAGATCCCTTAGTAAAAGAGACATTCAGAATTTGTTTTCCTTCCCCTGTCAGTCTTTTTCTTTCTTCTTTTTTTTTTACACAAATACAGAATATTAGTGCATATATATGGAATTTAGAAAGAGAGTAATGATGATCCTATACGCAAGGCAACAAGAAACAGATGTCAAGAACAGACTTTTGGACCATGTGAGAGAAGGTGAGGGTGGAATGATTTGAGAGAATAGCACTGAAACCTGTCCATTACCATATGTAAAATAGATGACCAGTGCATGTTTGATCCATGAAGCAGGGCAATCAAAGCCGGTGCTCTGGGACAATCCAGAGGGATGGGATGGGGAGGGAGGTGGGAGGGGGGTTCACATGTATACCCATGGCTGATTCATGTCAATGTGTGGAAAAAACCACCACAATATTATAAAGTAATTATCTTTCAATTAAAACAAATAAATTAGCTAATTTGTTTTAAAAAGAAAACCATAAATGAACTTTTTGGCCAATCCACCCTCCTCCCCCCAAAAAACCCCCAAATATATTATTGGCAATAACTAGAGACATTCTTCTGCCCTGTGTTCTCAAGGAAATTGGACATATTTAAGCTTTACACCTTATCTATACATAAATGAAATGCAAAAAACACAATATGTGAAATATATGTCAGTGATGCATACTTACTGAGTGACTACAATGTCTTGGTCTATGGTTTAAAAAATAAAATCTTTTATTCTGAAATAGTTCTCAGTTTAGAGGGAAGGTGTGAAATGTAAATAAGTAGCATTAGCAAATTAAAGTGCAGACTGTTGAACAAAGTAAACATCTGGAAAGAAGGGAGGCGGGGAGTTGGTCAGAGAAGTCTTCATGGAAGAAGGGTATGGAACTAAGGCTTGGAGGAAGATGAGATTTGGGTCTATGGTATGAGGGTAGGGTTTTTCCAGGTGGATAACAAGTCCAATGAAAATGAGAAATTAGTACTATTGTCATTATTATTAATATTTTATTGAAGGTAAGGAAGCAAGAGAAGAAAGATCTGAAAAGTCCTTGCTTTCAGTAAAAGAAGTAGTTTATTTTTCATTTTCACTCTTTACAATCTAAAAATGTATGTTCTATTCTATTTTCTCTTTAAGATAACCATCCTACTGACAGTTAAGCTTTGTTTCCCTTTTTTAAAAATAAATAAAACCATCTTTCCCTGATGAATCATAACTCAGCACAATATTAAGTATTCAGGGTTAGGTATAGGAAGCTCCACAGTGTGGAAAATGTAAATACAATTTCCCATCTTTTCTTGCTTAATTGCTTAGATAACAAGTCGCAGGCATTACTCAGAACCACAGCGGACATGGGGAATCCTAAAATAGATTCTTTTGTCAGATCATAGTTTGCAATGGCGAAGGACATGGCCGGGCAGCCTGGCTGATTACAAATTTGTCCTAGTCGTGTCCAGTAATTTCAGGTAAAAATGACACCAAAGTACTCTACATCTGTGGGTCAAGGAGGGGAATCAATTCAACAAACAGTTAAGAAGCACCTAGTTTACCTTAGTCGGACACGACTGAAGCGATTTAGCAGCAGCAGCAGCATGCTGATGAGGATGCACCAACACTTCAGGCACATTCCCTTCTCTCAGGGTATTAAGCTGAATATGAAGAGATGGAGCTTAGCACAAAGAAGGAGGAATTTTGAGGAAGAATATATGAACCTAGGACCTAGGTCAGATATGCCTATCTCAAATCTGCATTTTCTGCAGGCTTAAAAACCTGAGAAAATTACTGATATTCTCAGCCCCAGCTTCATCTGCTCATTTGAAATATGGGTTTAAAATCAAGCTTGTTACAGAGATCAAAAGAGATATTCTATGAAGATCCCTTAGTAAAAGAGACATTCAGAATTTGTTTTCCTTCCCCTGTCAGTCTTTTTCTTTCTTCTTTTTTTTTGTTATTTTTAAAGTTTGCACAGCATGAAACAGGGAACTCAAAGCTGGTCCACTGGGACAACCCAGAGGGATGGGATGGGGAGGAGGGTGGGAAGGAGGTTTGGGATGGGGGACACATGTACACCCGTGGCTGATTCATGTCGATGTATGGCAACACCCACAATATTGTAAATTAATTAGCCTCCAATTAAAATAAATAAATTAATTTAAAAAATAAAATCGCTACAATAACAAAGCAAAAAAAAAAGTATACACAGCAAAATTTACCATCACAGCAATTTTTTGATTGTTTTTAAAATTTTATTTATTTTAATTGGATGATAATTACTTTATAATATTGTAGTGGTTTTTGCCATACATTGACATGAATCAGCCATGGGTGCACATGTGTGCCCCCATCCTGACCCCGCCCCTCCTGCCTCCCTCCCTAGCCCACCCCTCTGGGTTGTCCCAGAGCACCGACTTTGAATGCCCTGCTTCAGGCACTGAACTTGCATTGGTCATCTATTTTCTATCTTAATAATTTGTAAGTGTGGATTTCAGTGGCATTAATTACATTCACATATAATTCACATATAGTGATTTTATTACTATGTGTTAACATAATAATAATATAAATCATATGGTAATTTTATTTTTAACTTTTTGAGGAATTGATGCACTGTTTTCCACAGTGGCTGTGCAATTTTACATTCCCACCCAAAATGCACAAGAATTTAAATTTCTCCACATCCCTATCAAGATATTGTTTTCTGTTTATGAAAAGCTAACGACAAAAGCAATCAGAAATGGGACCAGCTCAAAGATGGGCCCAAGGCCAGTTTAGGGTCCTCATCTGAGAACCCTGTATCCCCTGAGTGCCCTTTTGTGCTGGTCCTGGTGCCTCTTAGCAAGAAGGGGGTGAATTTCTAAAGAAAGCAGACTAGGCTTAGGACTCATTGTCCTTGGTAGACTGAATATCAGTGCCTCACATTAGTGTGGCAAGAATCTCTGGGAGCTGGAGATGCACTTGGGGAAACTCAAGTCAGACATGTATATGGTGATGACTGGGCATGCTTCACACAGACAGCTCCCCTGTTAAGACTCCAGTTCCTCGTATCTCTGAGTCATGTCCCACTCTTCAAGAAGCTTTCCTGTGAGAAAGAGATCATTGTTTCCCTGGCAACCATGGAGCCTCAGAAATTCAGCAGTCTACTTTTGTGGTGTCTTCCTAAACATCTTTATTATACATATATATAGTTTCTAAGTATGTGTGAACAGCAGGAATGGCACGGGTACTAAAGCTGGTTTGACTGGGTGTAATTCTTGTTTTGCCTCATCTTCCCTTACCTCCCAAACAATGCTTCTTGTCCTTTCTGGATGCTAATAAATCTGACCCACGAACTACTGAATCATGAAATTGAGGAGCTGGAGAAACAAGCTTTGTTTGTGAATTAAGGTGATATTTCTGTGCCAGACTGCTCTGGTACAGTGATCATAGATTTGGGGTTATATAAACTGGGTTCTAATCTTGGGTCTTTCCTAAACTGCCATATAACAATGTGCTGTGCTAAGCTGCTTCAGTCATGTCTGTCTTTGCAACATGATGGTCTGTAGCCCGCTAGGTTTCTCTGTGCATGGGATTCTCCAGGAAAGAATACTGGAGTGGGTAGCCATTCCTCTTTCCAGGGGATCTTCCTGACTCAGGGATCGAACTAGCATCTCTGACTTCTCCTGCATTGCCAGGCAGATTCGTTACCATTAGTGCCACTGGGAAATCCAAACAGAGTGACTTTGGGTAAATCACCCAGTTTTCCAGAGTTTCTCTTTTCCCATCTGAAACTGAAGATGCTGTGCCAATTTCACAGGCTCCTGTGAGTAACCTGACATACAGTCATCAAGGCCCTCACAAGTCAAGGAAACTGTTCCCCCTGGATATAGAACAAGGTGAGTTCTCTCTCAGTACCCATCAGATGCTAGGTTGTACTACATCCTGAAGTGAAATCGTGTCCATCAGTCCTATCAAAGGAGTCTCTCATTGCTAGTAGACTTTAAGAGTAGTTAAGCACTCTCAAAGACAAAAACTGAGGAGCGTGACATGGTGATTCAGAGGGTGCATTGACACTGGATCCCATTCCTTTTGTTTTCTGACCTGGGACTCTTTCCACTAGGCCACAGGAATGGCACCTTGACCAAGGGAACTGATATTAACTAGGAATAAACTGCCATCAGATATTGACTACCTGCTTTCTATTCTGTGGTGGTTAAAACAATGGCTTGTGAGCCAGACTATTTGAGTTCAAATCTGTAGGTCTAACATTTGTTAGATGTAGGACTTTAGGCAAGTTACTTATGCCCTCTTAGCCTCAGTTTTCTCATCTGTACAATGGAATCATAATAGTACTTGTTTATGGAGATTAAACAAGTTGTTTAATATGTATATTATATCTATAAATATATCATAGATAATATTTATAACCTCACAACAACACTTGGCACATTGTATGCACTGTATAAAAACATGCACAGCCATGATTGCCATTGGTAAAGGGAGTGAAGAATAATTAGACGATGCTATATTCTAATTTATTCCTGTTGTCCTAGAATAATTTTAAGAATAATTTTAAATATTACTCACTTTGACTCTTAAAAATGTCAAAGTTTGGGCAACAAATTGAATGGTCATCCTAAATATAACATGAAAAAAATCCACTGTTCAGTGAATCAAGAGACCTAGCTCTGCCAGGAAATTTCTGTGAGAATTTTTACATTTAATCTTCTTGCGTCCTAGCTTCTTCATCTTTCAAATGAGTATTTAGTCTAAATGCAATTTATATTTGTGTCAACATCCAGTTTTAAATGTCTGCTATGTACACCATACTATTTAAAACATATAACGGTATACAAAGATCAGATATTCAAGGAGATGTTTGTCCTCACCCAAAATTTTTATTTTAACGGGATTTAGAAAAACATAGTAGAAGAGAGGTAAGAATTACTACAAATATAAGAGCACATTCTTTCTCCAAGAATTCTGTGGCTGAGTGGAAGACAGCATTAGAGATGAAGAGTCACCCCCAGCTGAAGTGTGCTGAGTAGTCAGTGAGAAAAGGCAGAATTACAAGGTCATTCAGAGTTGCGTGCTCACAGGGGACTTTCTGGAAGGAGAAGGGTTTTGAGCTGGTCCTGAGAGAAGAAGCATAATGTGAAGAGAATGGATTTTAGTTAACAGAGTTTAAATCCCGATTCTATCACTAGTTGTGTATTTTGAGTACACTGCTTAACTTTCTGTTCCTAGTGATTTAAGTGTGTGACTAGATGCACCCTATTAGACAGTAATACATGGCAGCCAGTATTTTTATGGCTAGGGAGGAGCTGAAAAGGCATTCTAAGTCTCAGCGAGTTTAACCACAGCCCAGAGGCGGCTAGAAGCAGGTGAACAGCACTGTCTCTTGGAGCTGAAGATTTGTTTTGGAGGCAGTGAGAAACTGAGTGGGTTCAGACTCACCATTTGACCTATATGCACTTGTCCTCACCAAGGAACTCCTGACATTTTCATAGGCCTGTTGACTTCATCAGTTCTTACAAGTTAGATCTGACTGTCCTCAGAATCCTAAGGGCTTAGCTGCTCAGTCGTGTCTGACTCTTTGCAACACTTTGGACTGTCGTCCACCAAGCTCCTCTGTCTATGGAATTCTTCAGGCAAGAATCCTGTAGTGGGCTGCCGTTTCCTCCTTCAGGGGATCTTCCCAACCCAGAGATCAAACCCATGTCTCTTGCATTGCAGGTCGATTCTTTACCCACTGAGCCATCAAGGAAGCTCAAGGAAGTTAATAATCCTAGGAAGTTAATAAGATTTTGTTCAGAGCTAGAAAAACCATCTGGCACTTGCCCACACTATTGTAAGGTAGCATATTCTTAATCCGGAGGGTATAGTGGTTACTAAATAGCAAATGGGTGTGATGTTTGGTCTGGCAGTTAGAAAGCTCATTGAAGAACCATCTAAAGCTTCCCTTTTTTAATATATCAGGCAGCTTACATATATATGAATAATTACCAAAAGGCATCTTTAATGTGGTAGTGAAGAGCCAAGTTAAACATCAGTGATGCAGTTCAGATCCTGAATTGTAGGGCACAGACAACCAGTCAGCTGGACAACCAGTCAGCTGGACACTGGAGGTGTCATTCCTAAATGATTGATGAGGGCTGCTTCGGGATAGCAGACAGCTGACCTAAACTCCTAGGCTCTGGAAGAAAGCAAGGAGCAGAATTTAAGAAAGTTATCTCTTGTCAAATCTCTCTGCTTTGGGGGAGATTTCTCATTTCTTCTTCAAAATTTTAATACTTTTACATTGGACTCAGTGTTTTATCTTCTTTGCACTTTTAAACAAAAAGAATAAGTATGACTCAATAAATATTAATACCATTCTAGGAATATGATATCATTCTATTATTAATGTATTAAATTTTATTAATGCACATTAATATTAATATACATTTTAATAAATGTAACTTGATTGAGAAGTCAGATTAATAATAACTATTGTAATTTTACAGAAGAGTACATCAAAATTCAAGAATTCAAAAGACCTGCCTGCAGGCCCGCAGCTATAAATACTTGAAGTCCAAAGTGAATGCTCAGTTATTGACCTTGCTCAAAGGGTGCTCCAGTGGGTAAAGCTCTACACAGGAAGACAGGAAATCTGAGTATTATTTCTAACATTATATTAATTAGTGTTACTAAAGACAAGTTTTGTGTCTGGACCAAATATAGAATCTCTTCTATAAAAGGCAAATAACATTTGATTTTGTTTTTTTTGACCTCGTAGGAATCTTGGAAAGATTATGCCAGAAAATAGATGTGGAAATATTTCATAAGCTAAGAAGTATTATGCAAATACATGCAAATATAGACAATGTTAATTACTAAATTATTCACAGACTCTTATTTCATTAACACCCTTACTACTTTCTACAGCTCTTTTGGGAACTTTCCTGCCAGTTAGTGATGGCCAGGGCAACTGGGTGAGTTGCATCTGCCATTTAGTCTACTATGAAACTTGTCCTGTGTCCTAGCCCTCAAACTCAATGCAGGAATGCAAAGGTGAATAATATGTGACCCTTGCCTTCTGGGACCTTACAGTCTGGTTGAGGGAGATAATTCTTAGACTAAGACATGTGTGATACAACTTCTAATTGAGACGTTTAAGTGACATTTAATGAATAGTGATTAAGAGCCAAGCACTATGCTCTTTCCTAGAGATATAAAAATTAATATGACATAGTCTTTGTACTTGATGATCTAATCGTCTAATGGGAAACTCAGGGATAAAACAAGCAGGGAGCAAAGTGGAGATGCACCAAACAAAGACTTCAGGTAGAATATAAGTTCTACATAATATGAATCAATTTTTCTATTTGAAAAATGGGGCTAAAATACTTTCTTAGCATGGTTGGAAATTTCTGCAGCTTTGGAATTTAAAAAAATAGGTTGCTGTTAGAAATTAAATAAGCTGTCTACTGAGGCTTTCAACAAAAAATACGGACAGAAAAACAGTGATATATTTAACACAGTGACACATTTGAAAGTGGCAGTTTGTCTGAGGGACCCCGGGCACCAGAGTGCATTTTTGGCTTACTGGTGGTTGATGGCGTTTCCTGACACCCCTCCACAGCATTGATGTGTCAGCCCACTGCAGTGTTAGGTTCCCAGTGGGCTGAACTCCCAGGCGTGTATTCAGATCAGAGAATAAGAGGTTTTATTAATGGAGCTTCCCTGGTGGCTCAGTGGGTAAAGAATCTGGGTGCAATGCAGGAGACGCCAGAGATACGAGTTCAATTTCTGGGTTGCAAAGATCCCCTGGAGAAGAGCACGGCAAACTACTCCAGTATTCCTGCCTGGAGAATCCCATGCCTGGCTGCTACAGAGCGTAGGTCTCAAAGAGTAGGGAGTAACTGAACACAGGATTTTGTATATGGTCTTTCTGAATTTTAGATAAAACTCTGGAATCTCCTTTGATCTTGGAAGGAAGAAAGATTGCAGATCTCCCCATCTTTATCCTTGGAGAATCTTTGGGCAGCGAAATGGGGACAGACCATTGTTGCTCCAGAAGCTGGATTTAGAAAGAACAATCTATTAACTGCAAAGGTCCCCAGAGAACACGATTGACTTACCTACTGGGAACAAGGCTCCTAGAAGCTGCATTTTTAAAACAATTGCAGGATGCCTACAGACAGAAAAGCTGCAATGTGTTCATGCTTCTTCAGTTTCTCAGCAGTATTCTGGAGGCTTCATTAAGTTCACTCTTAAGTAATATTGTTTGGTTTCTTTTTTGCTATTGTGAATCTTTTTTATTCAATTGTCAATCACTGGGTTATAAGTTACCTTGATATTTAATGGCTCAAAACAACAATTTTGTTTCATTTTGTCTTGCATTTCTGTGGATAGACTTGGTTCAGCTGGGTAATTTTTCCTTGGAGTTGCTCATGAGGCTGCAGCCAAATATTGGCCAAGATTGGAATTATTTGAAGGTTTACCTAGGCTAGATGAATCACTCACACGGCTGGCAGTTGATATTAATAGCTCAGCTAGGACTGTGTTCACATGCGACTTTTTTTTATCCTCCAGTACAATCTAGAGTAAATATGATGAGAATAGACATCATTGCCTTCTTTGTGATCTTGGGAGGAAAAGCATTCATTATTTTGATCATTAGTAGTGATAACAAGTTTAAGATTTGTGCTGATGTTTTCAATCAGATTGAGGAAGTCTTTCTCTTAGTTAGCTGCAACCTTTTCTTATGAATGGATGTTGAACTTTGTCAAAGCATTTTATTTGTATTGATCACAATTGCTATGTGCTTTTTTTTCTCCTTTAGTCTGATAATTGTAAATTACATTGATTTTTGAATGCTAAGCCAGCAGTTGCATTCCTGGGATAAATCCCTTTGTCATTATGTATTGAATACAATTGGCTAACATTTTGCTAAGGACTTTTGTATCTATGTTCATGAGAAATATTGAGATGGATTTAGTTTTTTTATTCCTATTGTCTTTGCTTTTGTTCCCAATCAGAATAATACCCACAGAGTAAGCTGAAACTTCAGTACTTTGGCCACCTCATGAGAAGAGTTGACTCACCGGAAAAGACTCTGGGAGGGATTGGGGGCAGGAGGAGAAGGGGACGACTGAGGATGAGATGGCTGGATGGCATCACTGACTCGATGGTTGTGAGTCTGAGTGAACTCTGAGAGATGGTGATGAACAGGGAGGCCTGGCGTGCTGCGATTCATGGGGTCCCAAAGAGTCGGACATGACTGAGTGACTTCAATTTCACTTTTCACTTTTCACTTTCACACATTGGAGAAGGAAATGGCAACCCACTCCAGTGTTCTTGCTTGGAGAATCCCAGGGACGGGGGAGCCTGGTGGGCTACTGTCTATGGGGTCACACAGAGTCGGACACGACTGAAGTGACTTAGCAGCAGCAGCAGCAGCAGCAGCAAGTTGAGAAGTATTCTTTTCTCTTTTATTTTTTAAAAAATATTTTGTATAAAATTGACATTATATTTTCCTTAAATGCTTAGCAAAATTCACAGGTGAAATCTGGAAATGATTTTTCTTTTCTTTTCTTTTTGTGTGTGAAAGGGTTTATAAGTATCAGTTCAGTTCAGTTCAGTTGCTCAGTCATGTCCAACTCTGCGATCCCATGAACTACAGCATGCCAGGCCTCTCTGTCCATCACCAACTCCTAGAGTTCACTCAAACTCACGTCCATTGATTTGGTGATGCCATCCAGCCATCTCATCCTCTGTTGTCCCCTTCTCCTCCTGCCCCCAATCCCTCCCAGCATCAGGGTCTTTTCCAATGAATCAACTCTTTGCATAAGGTGGCCAAAGTACTGGAGTTTCAGCTTCAGCATCAGTCCCTCCAATGAACACCCAGGACTGATCTCCTTTAGAAGGGACTGGTTGGATCTCCTTGCAGTCCAAGGGACTCTCAAGAGTCTTCTCTAACACCACAGTTCAAAAGCATCAATTCTTCAGTGCTCAGCTTTCTTCACAGTCCAACTCTCATGTCCATATAGCACTGGAAAAACCATAGATGATATGGAACTATCATCATCTATTTCTTCTTGGATGAGCTTTAGTTCTGTGCTTTTCACAGATTTGTCCATATGATTTAGGTTATGAAATTTGCTGACTTGAATTTGTTAAAAATATTCTCTTAAAATTCTACAATTTAAAATTCTACAATTTTATAGGATCTATTATGATATCACACTTCTCATTTCTAGTATTGATAATTTTTTCAATTATCCTAAAAAAATAGTACTCTAATGGCATAAATCAGATGTTATGTCAAAGTTTTAGAGGGTGCTTCAGAGTGGAATACTTCTGAAGTCATTTCAAGAACTAACTCTATGTAGGAGTCTCTTTCTGGTTGTGACAGATATGTAGGTGTTCCTCTCAGGGTCCCCTTTAAAAAAGGACTCTTCACTCAGCTGTGGGGTGTGATCAGCTGATAGCTTCTGACTATAGGATTGACTGCAAGGAGGTCAAACCAGTCAATCCTAAAGGAAATCAACCCTGAATATTCATTGGAAGGACTGATGTTGAAGCTGAAGCTCCAATACTTTGGCCAGCTGATGCGAAGAACCTACTCATTGGAAAAGACCCTGATGATGGGAAAGGTTTCTGGCAACAGGAGAAGAGAGTGGCAGAGGATGAGATGGTTAGATAGCATCATCGACTCAATGTGCATGAATCTGAGCAAACTCTGGGTGATAGCGAAGGACAGGGAAACCTGATGTGCTGCAGTCCATGAGGTCACAAAGAGTCAGACACGACTTGGCCACTGAAAAGCATTGTCGGGGTATGCCTCATTTCTAGCTATGGTCAGGCTGTCCTCAGGCTGGATTCTGGCCAGTGCAGTGGTTGAAATGCAGTGGTACAAGGACCTGGCCATTTCTGTCCATTTCGAGATTTCTCTGATGGGCAGTTTTTGCTCTGGAGCCCCCTGTTGGGCTGGCAAAGCATCATTAGATGGCATCTCCTTGGTAGCAGTCTCCTCTGTCTGATCCTGTTTCCTCCCTTTTCCTTTCAGATATTGTTTGTCAAAAACTGTTTGCACTCTTAGCTCTGTATCGGGATCTACTGCCTTGAGAACTCTCAGTCGATGACACTGGCTATATAGTGTCAATAATCCCAGTGCACTGAGCAGGTATCAGGGTACTGACAATCAGAAATGAAGTGTAGAGTCTTTGCTGGTGAGAGGAATAGTACAGACAGACTTGAGGCTGTCACTGCTCTGATTACTCCAGGCTGTGTTGGATTTCGTACAGCCCTGGAGCAGTTGTGAAGAGAGTTGAGCCTAGAAAGGCAGTTTGAGGTCAGCCTTGGGTACTATACTGAATAGTGCGGGTTTTATTTTGTAAGCAGTTATTGGATAGAAAGAAGGTCATGCTTAATGGACTTTGTGGGATTATCTGGTTTGGGCCCACACTGGGATTTGTGCAGTAAATCTATCTAAGCAGAAAGCTAATTAATAAGCAGGTCTTTTGTATTTGAGTTTACCTTGGAAATTTGATTTTTAAATATAGGATTAAGTGGGATGAGGAAGTGCATTTCGGGCTTTGAGGTCAGCTGAGCTAATACCCTTTGGTCCTCCTACACCCGGTCAGCTTCCTCCTCCGCACAAAGCTCCCAGGTTCTTCATGGATGACACACAGAGAATGCTGTCACGAGATGCATACTACATTCTAGGTGAGGCTCTCTCCTGAGTCCCCTCTGCTTCTTGACCTAAGGAATGTAGGTGAGTAAATATCCAAAAGAAAACCTGAAGTTACAATCACCAGATTTAACAACAGCAACACACATTTCATCAGAATATTTGTAAACACACATATATACTATATATACAGTAAAATATATTCATTGTTTATCTGAAACTCAAAGTGAACTAGATATTTGACATTTTACCTGGCCATCCTGCTTGAGCCCTCTCCTCTCAGCTTTCACCTCAGAGGCCTGTGCTGTGCTGTGCTCAGTAGCTTTAGTCGTGTCTGATTCTTTGGGACCCTTTGGACTGTAGCCCAACAGGTTGCTCTGTCCATGGGATTCTCCAGGAAGAATACTGGAGTGGGTTGCCATGCCCTCCTCCAGGGCATCTTCCCAACCCAAGGACTGAACCCATGTCTCTTACATCTTCTGTATTCGCAGGCAGGGTAGAGGCCTAGGTCTAGTTTTAAAGAAAATCAGGTCTTAAAGCTAACTTTTGGACTTCCTTCTGTTTCTAACTGATTCCCAGAGTTAGCACTTCTTCCCAATTCCACTCAGCCCCAGTCCAAAGGGCTCCACTGAAAGGTTTTCAGAACTGCTCCCAGCTCCAACTCCATACCACTGCTGCCTCTGCACTTCCCTCAGAGCAGAATGATAGCAGAGTGACAGCTCAGTGGGGCTGAGCGCCACAGACCTGCGCTTTACAGGTTCCCCCAGTTCCTCTCTCAAGATCCTGGATCATCAGTAAGTGAAGCAAACCCTCTGACCTTGCACTTACTCACCTGTTCATTAGTTTCAGTGTAATATCCGCCCAGATGTCCCCAAAGGGGTTCAATGTAATAGTACAACCCCTTGTACAGCCCTGGTGTCAATGGTACTTAAGTCATGTGAGCTGCTTCTCCAATTATCCTACTTGTTTGTCAGCCTCAGAACGTGGCCTCACATATGGCACAAGCCTGATGCCTCCTTATTGACTGAGTTAGTGAATGTATGTCTCTGGGAGCTTGCTGGGCCTTATTGAAGCAAATGGGTGGGCTCAGGAGGGCTTGGGGGTCCAATAGGCTCAGAACATCCTGACTCAAGGGGTAGGCAGGAGCACAGGGGCTGGAAAGGTCAGGAATAATTAAGACAAAGAAAGTGAAAAGTGAAGTCACTCACTGTGTCTGACTCTTTGTGACCCCATGGACTGTAGCCTACCAGGTTCTTTCATCCATGGGATTTTCCAGGCAAGAATATTGGAGTGGGTTGCCATTTCCTTCTCCTGACCCAGGGATTGAACCCACGTCTCCTATGTCTCCTGCATTGTAGGCAGACACTTTACTGTCTGAGCCACCAGGGAAGTCAAGAAGAGAAGGACAAGAAGAGAAGTGGTACTGTCCCCGTGAAGTCTACCAGATGGCGAGGAGGGCCTGGGTAGAAGAACTGGAATGGAGGAAAGTGCTAGAACTCGCGGTGGTGATGGTCAAAGAGAAGCCTTGACCCAGGGACTGAACCCACGTCTCCTATGTCTCCTGCATTGTAGGCAGACACTTTACTGTCTGAGCCACCAGGGAAGTCAAGAAGAGAAGGACAAGAAGAGAAGTGGTACTGTCCCCGTGAAGTCTACCAGATGGCGAGGAGGGCCTGGGTAGAAGAACTGGAATGGAGGAAAGTGCTAGAACTCGCGGTGGTGATGGTCAAAGAGAAGCCAAGGCAGGTGTGGCCTCTACAATTACCCAAAAGGATTTCCCATAATTCAAATACTGAATCATTTTGTACATTTGAAACTAATGTAATATTATATGTCAATTATATCTCAATAAAAATGAGTTATTAAAGAAGATCTGCCATAATCTCTTAAGTCAGTATGAGTTGTACAGATAAAGTGAACCTGACTACTCACAGGTTTTTAAAGGGCCATCTCTGACCCATAGCCTTCCCCAGGGTAAATTGTCCCTGCATAGGTCAACCACAAAGTTTTCTATCTAAACAGGACACTTATGAGAGTGAAAGGGGGCACTGCTAATAGTGATGCTGAGATATTAGACTGAGCTTGTACTCTCATGGGCTACCTGGGAAGTATGGTCACCCTGTTTCTGGTAGGGTTATCTCTTTTTTTCTCTTTTTTTTGCAGAGGAAAAAGGCTTTATTGTCCTTTTCAAAGAATAAACGAGACTTGAATGTTAATTTCTCAGACCCTCCCTTATGTAATGAAGTACAGAGATTTCCAGAAGCAGGTAAGATCTGTGGTGGACTGCCCAGGCATTTGGCTGGAAGAGGCTACTGGCTAGAGAACATAAGTCTCTAATGATGTTTGCTATCATCCTCCTCAAGCATTTAGCAGGTATTGAGAGATTTCCCTGTGTATTGCAACTGCAAGAAATTATGAAATACACTTGTGTATGAAATAAGAGAAGATAGTGTTTACCAGATCTTTTAGCTCTAATCAGTTTCATTATCTGTAAGTCAGAGGCTCATACCATTTTTCATATCTGTATCCTCAATGCCTAGCACAGAAGCAGAAACACATCAGAAGCTCATTAACTACTTCTTAACTGGATGAGTAAATTAAGAAATATAAAAATTATCATGTGAAAAATAAGGAAATAATAAAGTACTCTCTGGATAGTTTGTTCATTCAACCAGTAATTTTGGCATACCTCTCTGTTGTTACACTTTCTTTTAGGCTCTGATGATACTGTCCTCGTGGCTCTCAGTAGACTTGAAATTGTCTGGGATTTTAAAAATAATTCCATTTCCAATGTAGTAACACCAGGTAAATGTTATGAGTAGGAAAAGACGATCCTGGGCTGGACTAAAGCAGACTTTTGTGACACTCCTGACTTAGGTTTTATGAATGACAAAGGAGGACAAAGCAATGAAGGCTTGAATGTTAATTTCTCAGACCCTCCCTTACATAGTGAGGTATAGATGCATGGTAATCTGAGATGAAAGGTATTTCAGAGGTGTGTAGGACACTAAAGTGAGATCTGGGTGTGAACACTGGTAAATTGAGAATCTGGATTAGAAAAGTTGGCTGGGGCAAGACTTTTAATGCCAGAAAGATCTGTGTTAGTTTGTTAGGATTGCAGTAACAAAATACCACAGACCCGGTGGCTTAAACAAGAGAATTTTAATTTCTCAGTTCTGAAGCCTGAAAGTTTAAGGTCAAGGTGTCAGTGGGTTTGACTCCTCCTGAGGCTTCTCTCTGTGACGTGCAGATGGCCACTCTCCTGCTCTGTCCTTACATGGTCCTTCCCGCGTGCACCTGCCCCCCTGTGTGTCCAAACCTTCTCTTCCTATAAGGACAGTCAGGCTATATTAGGGCCCACCCTAATTACCTCATTTTAATTTAATCACCTCTTTAAAGGCCTTATCTCCAAATACAGTCATATTCTGAGGCACATCTGGAAGTTATGGCTTCAACATATGAATTTTGGGAAAGTATAACTGAGATCAAAGCAACATGGTAAGTCAGAGAAATCTATCAGGAATTCTTGAGCGGGGAACGAGAATATAAAAGTGAAATAAGTGTGATTACATCTATTAAGTCCTGTTAGGAGGAAGAGGGGGGGCTATGTTAAATTAAAATTTCCAAGTGAGTATAAGTTTGACTGCTGAATGTCAACATGGACTATCATTATCTGCACAGTTATTAAAAAAGAAAAAAATTGCCCTCTTTGACTTATTGCTAATCATTGCTAACTCTGACCATTGCAAACTCTGACCATAATTCAGTCATGGTTTAAACTGCCTTTGAAAATGAATGATTTTTGTCTTTTAGCCAGCTGTAGCTTAAATGAATATACTCACCAGAGTCTCAGCTAATATTTGTTCTTTCAAATTTCAGCAAGGAAGCCTCACGATTAGACAGAAACAAAAGGAAGCTACAAATCTGAGAATACACATGGCATAACTTGGTGTCTTGGTGACATCCTGGCGTGTGCTACTACCATTAGTTGTTCGCTTTGTCTGATGATGACTGTTTAACTACATTCCATCACCCAATTTCAAATATGGAATTAATTAGGCATTTCTGCAAGTGGCTGCCTTTTATTAGATTTATTTCCTGTTTATTGGCAGGGAGACTTACTTTTCATTCTAATTGAATGAAAACCCATATTGCCAAATGGTACAAATAAAATGACCATATATTCTGTTCATTAAAATAAATGTATGTTTCAAGAACTTGTTTTAGGTACTGTGACTGATGCTGAAGATGTAAAGATGACTAACAAATGTCACCCCTTTCAGAAATTGCTGGTGGTTTGCTACTGAAACCTGGAATTATTATGCCCTCAGTATCCAGCTCTGTTCTAGTCTTCCCAAAGATCTTTGATAGTGACTTCAATGTGTTACATCCTACAAATTTTTTATTCTTTATTTTAAAGTCTATTTTATTTTTGTAGAAAGATAGAAAATGTAGAAAAATAGAAAATGTAGAAAAGTAGAAAATGACACTCTCTCCTTTTAAATGCCAATCACTAATGTTTTGAAATGTCAGAACAAAGTTTGAGAATTAACATGTTCTCACCATCACTAGTGACTCAGATGGTAAAGAATCTGCCTGACGTGTGAGAGACCCAGGTTTGACCCCTGGGTCAGGAAGGTCCCCTGGAGATGGGAATGGCAACCCACTCCAGTATTCTGGCCTGGAGAATCTCATGGACAGAGGAGCCTGGTAGGCTGCAGTCCATGGGGTCACAAAGAGGTAGACAGGCAACTAACATTTCACTTTTCGCCATCACTGCTATTTGCTTATTTAATCTGTTCTTCAACCGCGTAATTATTTTCAACAGTGTCGGACACGACTGAGTGACTAAACTGAACTGAACAACTTGGTTTTAAATTACTGAGTTTAACAGGAGTTTTACACCATTGTCTTAGATACTTTTCCTTGTAGACATTCCAAGGATTCCAATTTATGAAACTTTCCCCCCATTTCCAAAGCACTGCTTTCTTGAATTTTTGATATCTCTATTGCTAAAGCTAATGCGTAAAGAATGAAGAGAGGAAACTAGTATTTTGGTTTAACAGAATTTTGGAAATTTAGAGGTCAGACAGAATGAAGTTTGGTGCAGTTGGATATGAGTTTTTCTGAATAGCTTAAAAGGAATCAAGTTTGAAGACTGATCTGAAAAGAAGAATCAGTACATTTATTGATTAACACTTACCCACTTAACCAGCTGTGCTCACTTGATTTATCTGAACTTCAGCCTTTTTCTTTTGTCTTCTTGACAGTTATTTGTGTTCCAAGTAAAGGCGTAGAGAACTTCCCTGATGCCCATCAGGGAGTTGGGAATGACTGTTTTCACATATCTTGTACCTGATCAAGGCATGACGTCTTAATATACAAACAGTTACCATTCACAGTAGGACTACAAAAGAACCTCATCAATATATGTGCTAATTATTTTCCTTTGATGTGGTTATAGTCATTAACCAGACCACAGGAAATATATGTCAACCCGACTGGGTCTCCCGTGGTCTGTCTCCACAGCAGCCTTGGCAGAACTGAAAAGAAACTTGCAATATTCCATGTACTTCTGGCCAGACTTCTTTTTGCTTCTCAATCCCATCCCAGCACTCACAGTCTTACCACCATCAAGATTGCTCTCAGTATTGGTCTATCTACTGGCTACTCTCTAACTGAACTCCCTAAGTCTCAGTTTGAACAGGACAGGGTTTATTTCTCTTCTACATGGCAGTTAAATGCAGGTGGTTTCCTAAGTGGTGATTGTGGAGTCCAGCCTACTGCCATCTGTGGTGTCCTCCTCCAGCAGGGACTTGGGGTCCTCTACTGGATGTTCTGGGCCTGTACTCTGGGTGGGGGAGGACAGCAAAAGGAAGACTGGGAAGTTCATCTGGCTTCCTTGATGGAGTGCATGTTCATTTCCCACTGCTGCTGTAAAAAATAACCACAAACTTAGTGATTTAAGACAAATTTATTCATTTGTAATTCTGGAAGTCAGAAGTCCTAAAATGGAAGTGTCAGAAGGAGAAAAATTCCAAGCCATGCTGTCTGAACTCGCTTTAATGACCTCAAGTGGGTTTAATGTTAGGCCCAGTAATTCTACTGCATTTTCTTAGCCCAGTAATTCTCCACCATTAGGAAGCATCACAATCAGGTAGAGGGCTTTACACAACATATACTGCCAAGTTTCTGATTCAGTTAGTCTGGGTGGAGCTGGAGAATCTTCATTTCTAACAAGTTTCTTAGATGATGCTGATGCTGTCAGTCTAATGACCACACATCAAGATAGTCCATTCCTTCTTGTATTTTTCTAATGATTTCACATCTCCTCTAGCCTCATATTTGGCTTCCTCGTGGCTCAGACAGTAAAGAGTCTGCCTGCAATGCAGGAGAACTGGGTTCAATCCTGGGGTTGGGAAGATCTCCTGGAGAAGGCAGTGGCTACCCACTCCAGTATTCTTGCCCGAGAATTCCATGAGCAGAGGAGCTTGGTGGGCTACAGTTCATGGGGTTGCAAAGTCGGGCATGACTGAACAACTAACACTTTCGCTTTCACTAGCCTCATATTACCGAACATCTCTTCCTTTAGCCACACTTTCAGCTGCTGGTGACCTTGAATTCTGCATCAGTGCTTCTCAAACTGTGAATGGGAAAGGATTTTTTTTTTTTTTTTTTAGTTTATAGTCTTTTTTTTTTTAATTTCTAAAGTTTAAAAGTTTTTGGTCTGTTAACTTGTGAAATACTGTAAGCATTTATTCTGATGTGCCAAAAAAAAAAAAAAAAGAAGAAGAGAAGAAAACAAGGGCAGATCAAAAAAGGAAACAAATTTTTAATATTAGATTTGATAGACATAAAAACACTCTGACAAACTGCCCAAATACTTTCTAAACACATACTCTCAATTATGTCCAGTAGTCTTCTGGCACTGCACTGCTCTATATCCCTGAAAACAGTGCAGTCAGAAGAGAAATTTCTCATGCCCATCACCACATATTTACCCATGTACCCTTCCCAAATATTCCCCCTTGCTACATATAAACTACCAATGCTTTTTATAAAGGATTAAACATTCTTGTCTATCTCATGCAATTGTTCTAGCAATTATTTTTCCTTTTTTTCAAGTTCTTTTTGTTTTCTTTACTATTAATACATTTCCACCAGAAAAACAACAACAAAGAATCAGCGATACCTTTTTCGCTGGTAAAAACATACACCTTCTAGACGTCATTTCACTCCACTTAGTTCTTTTGCAACAAAACTCTTCAGAATAGCACTTAGTCATAAAAGCCCCAGCGCTGGATGCTGTCGTGAGAACTACAGAACTTTCAGCTTACCTGGAATGCTTGTCCAGAATTAAACGACCTTGTGTTGTTAGTGCTCACCTGTGGGTAGACAGGTGCTAAGAGACAATCTGTCTTCAGGAACGTGTCTTTCCCTAACTCCCTCACCCAATTCCCTCACCCTCCCACCACTAGTTAAGTAAGGTTGAGGGGTATAGATCAGTCATTGTGGCCGCCTTCACCACACCATTATTGGAGATACAAACTAAGCTGGTCCCAGCACCCAGACTTAATATCATCCAATGCTCATCTCCCAACAGACTCAATTAATTGCCATTTCCCAGTATGTTGTTGTTGTTTTTCAATTTCTGCCTTAATTTGAGACAGTTTCTATCAGTATTTCAAGTGTGATTTCATTAGACAATGTCAAGCACCTAATACAAATCAAAATCTATTGCAATTACCATTTTCTACTCTTCTGTTTTGTAATTCCCATATTAAAAGTGGTCATTTGTCGGGCATGCTTTGTCTTTGCATACTCTTGATCCTCACTGTCTTCCAAACTTTCGTCTTCACGCATGCATATTTTAATTTTAAGTATAATTATGCTAAGGTGGTTGTTGCCTTTGTCTTGTGAAAATTTACAGAATTGCCATATCCTATAATGACATTTTCCTTCATTCTTATCCAGTTTTCTTCATTTTCTCAAGATGCTTTATTTTCTTTGAAGTACTATAATGTAATTTACTCTAGCTTCTTCACTATCTCTTTCATAAAGGAATCACCTCTCTGCTACTTTCTCTGCCTCACCAAGAAATACTTTATTTTTGCCTTCTCAGAATTCGCTTCCATTTCTGTCTATACGACCTGACTGTGAGGACAGGTGTGTGTGTGTGATTTTCACATACCATTCCCTCCAACTTTGCCTTCTGTAGAAATGGCAGTACTTCATAGACTGGAAGTCTCTATCATAATCTTGTTCTTTATTCCCCTGAAAATTTGTCAGCAGACATACAAGAGGGGCCTAGCACTCTGCTCTCCCTGACAGAGAGTAAGGACAGCAAAAACCCCCAGTCATGCTTGGACAGGGAGGAATTTGCTTTTTTGAAAATTTGCCTTAAACCTAACACCTCAAGGATAAGTCTGAGATAACGGGGATAAAAGCTGTTCATCAGCTTGCCTAAGTTGCGTACCCAACCAATTCTGATTTGCCTGGACCTTATTTTATTTTAACTCTGAAAGTCCTGTCTCTTAGGAGACCCCTTAGTCCCAGGTAAATCTGGACATCTGGTTACCATGCATCATTTAGAATCCTCTTGTTCCCTTCGAATATGGATGATCAGTGATCTCTCCTGGCTTTGTGCTTTCAGGAATGTGCTTTCGAGAATGTGTTTCCTCTTTGTCTAACTCAAGCTATACAGCTGTCCTTTTTGTTTGTGTATACGTAGAGGGTAGTGGGTGTGCAATAGTGAGAGAGAGGATCAGAGGATGGGAAGCAAGGACAGACAAAATATCTTCACAATATGAATGGTATAAGGATATGGGGACTTCTCTGTTCCCACCATCATTACAAATTTTGCATCAGGTTATTGTAAATCTTGCATGAGGGATTTGCTGTGTAATAAATCTGCGGCAAGCCTCACTTATCATTTGCTATCAATGTTCATAGGTGAAATTGCAAAATTCCTTTGGCCTGGGTGAAACAGGGATGGATGGGAATCCCTTCTTCTTTCCTCATGTTCATCCAACTCAGAGAAGTTCTAGGAAGGAAACCTCTCCCTCTTTCTCTACTGTTTAGTAGCTCTTCCCCAAAGGAAAGCTAGTGGCTACTCTTGTTGTCGAGAAGGTAATGTTTATCAGGCCACATTTTAAATTGAGAGTTACTAAGATGTCGATTGTCTCCATCATGTTTCTCTCTTTCACTGCCCTCCTCCTGAATTTTTAAGGAGGCCAAGGACTATCTTCAATGTCTCTGCAGGGAGGAAGCTTCTCTGCTTGCAAGTAGATAAGCAAACAGACAAGAAATCTACTCTTAGAGAAATTCTCCTCTTGGGTGGATTCTAAGCTCTATATAAAATGGTGCAGCAGTTGTAGCATTAAGTTCACATCATACTTTCTAGTCCAGTTTTTACCAGAGAGTACACATGTTGAGGGGTTCCTCAGGTGGCACAGGGGTAAAGAATCCATCTGCCAATGCAGGAAGTGCAAGAGATGTGGGTTCAAGCCCTGGGTCGGGAAGATCTCCTGGAGTAGGAAATGGCAACTGACTCCAGGATTCTTGGCTGGAAAATTCCATGGACAGAGGAGCCTGGCGGGCTACAATCCATGGGGTCACAAAGAGTCAGACACTACTGAGCAATCGAGCACACACACATGCACACACACATGGACACACACATTGAGGTTACAGAATGTAGAGGTCACTAATAGAATTGATCCTAGTTAAGCAGCAGTAGCAAACGGGCAGTTACCCTTAGCTAGGAGAAAGGGACAGATCCTTGGATAAAGGTTTCTCTGCTACATTTTATCATTCATTCAGCTTAGAGGCAAGCTGATTTACCATTAATCCACTTACCATCTCTATGGTTTTGTCTTTTCTAGAATGTCATATGATTGGAATCATACAGTATGTAGCCTTGTCAAATCAGCTTCTTTCTTTTAGCAAAAAACTCTTAAGATTCATCTATGTCTTTTCATGACTTCAAAGATCCTTTATTTTTATCATTGAATAATATTTTATTATATGAATGTACCATATTTAGTTTTTCCATTTACCTATTGAAGGACACCTCAGTCACTTTTAGTTTCTGATTATCATGAATAAAGCCACTATAAATATGTGTATATGAATTTTTGTGTGGACATAGATTTTTCAAAACAGTTATGTAAATACATAGCAGCATGATTACTTGATAGTAAGACTGTTTAGTTTTATAAGAAACTGCAAAATTGTCTTTTGAAAGAGTTGCTTCATCTTGCAGTAAATGACAGTTTCTGTTGCTTTGCATCCTGGTCCATGAGTTGATGTCAGCTATTTGGGTTTTGGCCATTCAAATAAGCATATGATACAATTCCTATGAAAGAAAAATGTGTATACAGCTGTCAATTCCCAGTAAAGCTTTGTTCTATATGCTTTTTAAAATAAACACTTAAAACTCTGTATCAGTCTGTCTAGCCATGAATATAAGCTAGGTTTGAGGAAGTCATTTCTAGGACTCGGCGAGGATCTCAATATAAACTGGAAAAATCCTCAGTTTATCCAGACTGGAGGTTAAAAACTCAAATGCATATTGAAACCTGGAAGATATATTGTTCAATAAAGTAGGTCCTGTAGAAGACAGTAATGGTGAATAGGGGGCAAACTGGAAGAGGTATGTCTTGTTCAAATCTGGAATAACTAATCTGTTCCAACTTCTTGTTGCCATAGGAAACCAGTCAGAGTGTGATCAGATCTTCTAATTTTCCAAGATACTTGGGAATCTGAATGTTATATAAAATCTCCTGATTTTTAAATGGGAGGCTTTAATTAAAATCTTTTTGAAATACTCTTCAGGGGCAACAAACAGAGGTTCAAGCCTCTAGGCTGCCACCACAGATCGAAATATTTACAAATAAAGACTAGCTGATCCTAGAGAACATTGTAAAAGGGCTTTCAATCTTTGAAGTTTCATGGTCTGAATTATATATTTAAAAAGTACTCCTGAAAATGTCTTGGAGAAATTCAATGGAAATCAGATAGAAAAAACATTCACTACTATAGGTAAGAGATTGTGCTCCTTAAGCTAGAGTTTTAGCAGTATAACTTGGAATTGGACAATTTGTGGGAAATTTGACAAGTAGATGCATTTGGTGATGGATTGGATAGAGAAAGGTTAAAGGAGGAATATGGATCACAATTCATTATACATGAGGAGCAAGAGAAACTTTTATTAAGGTGGAGGAAAGAACAGGTATGTGGTATTACAATCTCCATTTTACAGGTAAAGATTTTGAGAGATTTGGAAACTTGCCAGAAATCACACAGGGGAAAAAAAAAAAAAAGTTAGACCAGGGCTTCCAATTCTTAGTTCAGGATTACTGTCTCTACCTCATGATCCCTAATGTGTCTCCATTGTTTTGACTTGAATGGTAGAAGGAGTTGCTGAGTGCTTTTGTTTAGGTGTAGCCCTGGGAACAAAAAGTAGTGCCCCCGTGATCTCTGATGGTTTCTAAACTTTCTGGAAATGGGATGAAGAATCACAAATACTTACCCACAGCCAAGGTTACAAAAGAAAATTATATTGATGGAGTGAACAATTACAAACCTACTCTTATGCTATGAAAGAAAGGAAAGTTAGCGAAAAAAGTGGTAAGAAAATAACTACATGCGGTATTAAACTGCTAGTGCCTGACAACCGCAAGCCATGTTTTTATCTATCTGTTCTAATTAATGTCTAAGAAGTTCGAGTGGATAACACTAAGCTTCTCCTGTGCTGTCTGGCTTCTACATTTCTAAGCCATAACCAGTGAATTGCTCCCGTGGGCTTCCGTGGTGTCTCAATGGTAAGGAATCTGCCCACCAAATGCAAGAAACGATCCCGGGTTCGGAAAGACCCCCAGGAGAAGGAAATGGCAACCCACTCCAGGGTTCTTGCCTGAAAAATTCCGTGGACAGAAGAGTTAAGAAGATTCCAAGTTAAGCATCTTGGAAACCATAGTCTCTGTATCCTGACTTTCTTTTTTTTTTTTAATTTAATACTTTATTCTATGTTACAATACTGTATTGGTTTTGCCATACATTGACATGAATCAGCCACAGGTGTATGCGATCTCCCAATGCCAAAGCCCCCTCCCACTGCCCACCCCACACCATCTCCCCAGATCATCCTGTACACTGTATCCTTACTTTCTTTGCATTTACTGTTGCCTAGGAGGGCTTATGAGTTCTACAGCAAATGTGTTTGCTATTGATCAAACTACTGGGCAAGACTGTTCAGGTGAATGGACCCATACAGAGAGGCACAACATTAGCAAATCTAATTTGGCAGAGGCCATACGTAATGTGAAAGAGTGGGTTTTCTCGCTCACTGGGGAGAAGGCTTGTAAACTGTGCATAGATACTGTACTATGCAGATGCTGCAATACTGCACGATCTGTGAGGTGGGGAAGGAAAACCAGCAGACATGAAACCCATGAAACTGTATACACAATCCATCTGCAACCTCAAAATGCCAAACAGATCTCTCAGTGACTTTGGGCTACTTACTTATACTTGCATAGTACTTGAAATCAGAAATATGGATAGACTCTACATAGACTCCATGGAAACAAGTTTTATCAGAAGGATGGTTATGTCAGCCTGTTTTTGAAACACAAAGCCACTCACTGAAGACCTGTGAATGTGTTTTAAAAGTAGGTAGGGAAGGATGAGACTATGCTAGCAGGCTGGAACACTGAGCCATCTATTTCCCTGGTTGTGATCAAGCTCATTGCTACAGCTTCCCATTTCCTTTCTGGAGGTAAAGACTCAGAAAGTAGGCAGAAACCCTCTATAGTAACAATCTGAGGGTAAGAATTCTAAGAAAAAAAAATCCTAACTTTAAGGAAAAGGAGGAATGCTGAGAGATAAATCTGGGCTTCAACCCACTGTCCTGGAAAAATGAAAAGATCAGAAACTTTTCCTGGGTATGAAAAGACCCAGTACAAAAATTATCACCACTGAGTGGAGGGTGGGAAGACATGTCTCCAGTGTCCAGTAAGAAAATGAGGATGGAAGTTTTCTAATTGGTCAAAGGTGGACAAGTCACCATCTGGGTGGAAAAATTCCCATAATTCTTGACATTATTTCATGTGGGAATGTTTGAAGAGAAGATTGGTCCAGAGAAGCCTGTACATGCTCAGAGGGAACCCAAGCTTCCTGGAGATATTGCAAAAATATAGAGTGACACTCACAGGGAGAAGGTTGTTTGAGCCTGTTTGATTAGAAATGGAAAAAGACAGGATACCTTAGTTGATATCTGCGTTCCGCAAGTGTGGACAGTCCACTTGGTTGTTATGTTTTAGCTTGTAAGTGGCTCGAATGGGGCCTTTCCAAGTGGTGCTAGTGGTAAAGAACCTTCCTGCCAGTGCAGGAGACATGAGACATGAGTTCGATCCCTGGGTCAGGAAGATCCCCTGGAGGAGGACATGGAAAGCCACTCCAGGATTTTTGCCTGGAGAATCCCATGGACAGAGAAGCCTGGCAGGCTACAGTCCATAGGGTCCTAGAGAATCATACCACTGAAGGGACTGAGCGCACACACAACTTGAAGGGAGGCCAGGCAAGAAGACCCAGGAGTAGAGAGAACAACCCAGGATACTATGGTGTGCCACCATCAGGGTCTTAAGAGTCCAGTTTGGCAAACAGGACACCTTAATCTCTCTCCTTGAGAAGCATGTGCTGTTGTAGAGGCAGCTCAAGTGTTGCAGGGTCAGACAGACTTGAGTTAGAATCCTGTCCCTGCCAGGCTGGTTATGTGACCTAGTCTAGTATTTGAGTCTTATCATGGCAAGTACTTCATTATTGCTGATTGTTATCATCTCACTTTGCCTTGGAGGGTGGTCTGCACGTAAGGAGTTCAGTGTGATTTTGTATTAATGACATGTTATAACCTTGAACTGGAGAAGGCAATGGCAACCCACTCCAGTATTCTTGCCTGGAAAATCCCGTGGATGGAGGAGCCTGGTGGGCCGCAGTCCATGGGGTCGCTAAGAGTCGGACACGACTGAGCGACTTCACTTTCACTTTTCACATTCATGCATTGGAGAAGGAAAGGGCAACCCACTCCAGTGTTCTTGTCTTCCCCCAAGGAAGGGGGAGCCTGGTGGGCTGCTGGCTATGGGGTCACACAGAGTCAGACACAACTGAAGTGACTTAGCAGGAGCATAGCCTTGAATGAGACACGTTTATCTGTGAGTGTGCACTTGCTCTGGCTTGTCTCTGAAGTCTAATCAGAGCATCATTGCCCTCAGGGGTCCTGCTGTGTCTCCACCTTCCTCTTAGGGCTGTAAAGATAGTGGTTGAGAGTATAGCCTTGGGTTTTGGTTCCTAGATCTTGCTTATAATTTGTCTGGCTTGGGCAAGTATCTTAACCTCTCTTTGTTTAATTTTCTTTATCTATAAAATGAAGAATACAACAATCCTGAGCAATCTGAAAGGATCAAATAGATACATGAAATGTTTACAAGGGTAGTACATGCTCAGTAAATTTTAGCTGTTATTGCTATAGGCTTTCTTCATACACTATTCATCTAAGAGATACACTTCCTTTGACATCAAAACAGAGGAGGGCCAGGGAGGGGATGAAGAGGTGTATTCCTCCGACTCTGAAAAGCTACTGGACTGGACTTCTCTGGTGGACCAGTAGTTAAGAATATGCCTGCCAAAGCAGGGTACGTGGGTTGGAGTCATGGTCTGGGAAAATCCCAGATGCCATGCAGCAACTAAGCCCGATGCACCACAAGTACTAAATCAGTGCTCTAGAGCCAGCAAGCCACAGCTGCTGAGCCTGAGAGCTGCAGCCACTGAAGCCTGTGTGCCTAGAGCCTGTGCTCTGCAGCGAGAAGCCGCTGCAGTGAGAAGCCCGTGCACCACAGAAAACCAGCCCCTGCTTGCTGCAAAGGGAAACCCTGAGCATGGCAATGAAGACCCAGCACAGCCAAAAACAAATAAAATTTAAAAAAGACTTTAAAAAATCTACTGAATGAATCTGGACCTGCTTCCCACTGACAGAGCTGTAGAATACACTGAGTATGAGATCTGCTCAAGGTCTCAGTTCAGTTCAGTCGCTCAATCATGTCCGACTCTTTGTGACCCCATGAATCGCAGCACGCCAGACCTCCCTGTCCATCACCAACTCCCGGAGTCCACCCAAGCCCGTGGCCATTGAGTCGGTGATGCCATCTAACCATCTTATCCTCTGTCGTCCCCTTCTCCTCCTGCCCTCAATCTTTCCCAGCATCAGGGTATTTTCCAATGAGTCAATTCTTCGCATCAGGTGGCCAAAGTACTGGAGTTTCAGCTTCAACGTCAGTCCTTCCAATGAACACCCAAGACTGATCTCCTTTAGGAGGGACTGGTTGGATCTCTTTGCAGTCCTAGGGATGCTCAAGAGTCTTCTCCAACACCATAGTTCTGATGAAGCCAAACCAAATTGGCTCATGGGAACCCACTGTGCTCCTATTATTGCTCTTGCACTAAGAATTTCCCATTGGTGAGGGGGTCAAGCTTAAGTGTCTTATCATTCTCCAGCATGCAGTACAGTTCATAGAATGATCATTCATTTACTCATTCATTCATTGAATACTTATTGAGCACAGCCTTTACCAGGCAGCAAGTATGTAGTGGGAGAGCTTGAGAAGCCATACTAGATGGTAGGGGTCAAGTGGGAAGGAACAGAGTCTCACTGTTGTCCTTGTTCACACAGTGACAGTGAAGAGAGTGGAGGTGGTTATAAGAGACACAGCATCCTGGACCACCCCCTTGCAGACTCATAGGAATCTGGGCAGCTGATTTTCTGCCTGGCTGGGGGTCAGGGGTGAGTCATTGATAATGTTGCTTGAGGCTTACCTCCTTCTCACACAGACCACTTTGTCTTCTGTTTTATTTAAGATTGGATATATGCCAAGAGGGGAAGCGAGGTTTAAGTAAAGCTCAGAATAGAAAGTGAGATCTATACTTGGCTGAAGGCCACTCTTGCTGCTCTTCCTTTGGGTTCTGCTCTCATTGGCTGGGCTTTCTGCCTGCCAGGGTGGCTTCAAGGTTACAACCCTCAGTTCCAGCACTTGCTTACTCTCTGAATGTTCCGTAGAGGATTTGAGTGTGTTCTCTTCCATCCCACTGCCACGCACTTTGGTGTCCTCTAAGTTAATGATTTTGATGTTCTCCTTTAAAAAAAAAAAAACTATTTAAAAAAGTAGATTCTCTAAGGAAAAAGAAACAAAACAAACAAAAACCAGTAATCCTATACCTGTATGTAGATTTTGACAACTTTGTGATAAAGCACTCTCACACTCAATATTTTATTTATCCACACAACATCACTATAAGTCAGGTAAGGAATTTGCACCCATTCCATGGATCACTGCCATGTTCAAACACTGTGCTGTATAGAAACATTCTTGTACACCTCTGATTGCATTATATTCAGAGATGAAAGTCCAATAAATGGTAAAGTCATAACTGGAAATCATATTTCATGCTTTCTACCCAGTTTTCTGACTACTACTCCAAGTGTTTACTAGGGTTTTGTTAAAAGGAAGAGAGATGAATGCATATTCTCACCGGACCCATTGATTTAACAAGTGGTGGCTCAGAGGGTAAAGATTCTGCCTGCAATGTGGGAGGTTCAGGCTCGATCCATGGGTTGGGAAGGTCCCCTGGAGAAGGAAATGGCTACCCATTTTAGCATTCTTGCCTGGAACACCCCATGGACAGAAGTGCATGGCAGGCTACACTCCATGGGGTCAAAAAGAGTCAGACACGACTGAGCAACTAACGTGCTTTAACAAGCTTTAAGAAAATAGCACCCTGAGGAGATGTAGTTGGTCTTAGAAAATGTTTCTGTCACCTCCCAACTTCAGCACATCCTTTTCAAATTCTCTGCTTATGTTACAGTACAAATGGCGGAACTTTTGCTTCTTCTGCCTGAGGATAATCCATCCTAACATTTTTCTTAGCTTATTTTTCTCTGAATTCCTCATTGTCTCTTAATATTGATTCTCCTATATATAGAAGGAGATATTGATTATATCCTCTCTCCCTCCTCTGTATACAATAATATCCTCTTTATGCAACTATTATCATCTGCACTTTTAATTGAAGTATAGTTGGTCTACAAGTTTGTTTTAAGTTGTGCTATACAGCAAAGTTAATCAGTTTTATGTATATATTCTTTGTTAGATTCTTTTCCATATAAATGATTATAAGATATTGAATGCAGTTCCCTGTACTGTATAGTCGGATCTTATTGTTTATCTATTTTATACATAATAATGTGTATCTGTTGATCCCAAACTCCGAATTTATCTTTTCCCCTAACCCTTTGGTAACCATAAGTTTATTTTCTGTGTCTGTGAGTCTGTTTCTGTTTTGTAAACAAGTATAAGTGATATATGATATTTGCCTTTTCCTGTTTGACTTGCTTCACTTAGGATGATACTCACAAAGTTCATCCAGGTTGCAGCAAATGGCATGATTTCAATCTTTTTATGACCAAATAATAGTCCATTTGGGCTTCCCCAGTGGCTCAGTGGTAAAGAATCTACCTGTAATGCAGGAGACCTGGGTTTGATCCCTGGATCGGGAAGATCCCCTGAGGAAGGCGTAGCAACCCACTCCAGTACTCTTTCCTGGAGAATCCCATGGACTGAGGAGCCTCAGGGGTTATAGTTCAAAGGGTCACAAAGAGTCAGAAACCACTGAAGTGACTGAGTCCACAATATTCCATATACCACATCCCTACAGATCATTTGTCTTCACATCTCCATTCAGTGCTTCATGTATGCTTATTAAATTAATATATGCTGCTGCTGCTGCTGCTGCTGCTGCTGCTAAGTTGCTTTAGTCATGTCTGACTCCATGCGACCCCATAGATGGCAGCCCACCAGGCTCCCCCATCCCTGAGATTCTCCAGGCAAGAACACTGGAGTGGGGTGCCATTGCCTTCTCCAGTGCGTGAAAGTGAAAAGTGAAAGTGAAGTAGCTCAGTCATGTCGCGACTCTACGCGACCCCATGGACTGCAGCCCACCAGGCTCCTCCATCCACGGGATTTTCCAGGCAAGAGTACTGGAGTGGGGTGCCATCGCCTTCTCCAAATTAATATGTAGTTAGCAGTAAGTGGCAGCCATGTGCCAGGTGCTATTTTTATAACCATGCGTTCAGCCATATTCAATACCTTGGTCATTAACAACAGGGCGAGCGTGTATTGGGGTACTCGTGAAAGTTCAAAAAGAAATATCAGCTGAATAATGCAATAAAGCCAGCATTTTTGTGACTGTTTTTGTTCAGAGAAGCTGAAAATTTATGTGTTGGCAGTGAGAAACTTTCATGGCCTTTGTTATGAGAATAACATAGAGTCTAGTTAATCACCAAATGGAAGATTCCTAATTTCACACCCTTTGCACTGCTTTCCAAATTTTTAGTTTGAATATTCATAAGCCCTTTAAGATGAATTATGTGGAAATAAGAACTGTCACTATGTGACTCAGGAGTATCAGAACATTTAGACCAGAAAATAACCTGAAAATTTTGGGTAAATTTTGGGTATCATACTCTCCTCTTATTTGGGAGAAAATAAGAGATCTGAAGAAACTGCCAATTTATAAAGAACCATGTAGTTGTGAACTCCTTGTACTGCAAATTCAAAGAGTAGTTCATAAAGCCTGTACCCCACTGAGAACTGAAGAATGCTAGGTAATGGATTTTAGATGGTCTCTCGTTCATTTTTGTCAACTCGAAAATAGAAAACTGAAGCATAGATTTATGAAGTTACCTGCCAGATAGAGCACAAGTGATACAATTGATCCTCAGCGTTCAGCGTTACTCCGTGAAGAGGAACTGAATCCTCAGACTAGATGCTGACACACTGTCCTTCCACGGCAACTGTCACACTGAAGTCAAACGACTCATTTGCTTTCTAGTCTTCTCTTTAATAAGTGGCCTCTGAGAGTAGACCTGTGTGTGATTTCTATCTGTACCCCAGGCATTAGCACAATAAAGAGATCATTGTTCAGCATATATACATGGCATGATAGGTACTATGTCGGATGCTTAGGGTACAAGGATGTAAAAATGATTTAGGTACCAAAATAGACCCTTATGCCCACAATACGCCATTTAATTAATTCCAAATATATTTTTTGAACACTTGTCATAGGGCAAGCATTAAGGAGCTGGATGTTCAGTGGTGAACAAACCAGAAGCGGTTTCTACCTACAGGGATCTAAAGATGTGGTAAGAAAGAGATGGTAAATAAACACTAATAAAAAGAGAATCTAACTAATAATACCTTCTAAGAAAGGAAAATGAAAATCACTCAGTCTTGTCCGATTCTTTGCAACCCCATAGGCTATACAGTCCATGGAATTCTCCAGGCCAAAATACTGGAGTGGGTAGCCTTTCTCTTCTCCAGGGGGTTTTCCCAACCCAGGGATAGAACCCAGGTCTCCCACATTGCAGGCAGATTCTTTACCAGCTGAGCCATTAGGGAAGCCCCAAAATACTAGAGTGGGTAGCCTCTCCCTTCTCCAATGGACCTTCCCAACCCAGGAATTGAACTGGGGTCTCCTGCATTGGAGGTGGATTCTTATCCACTGAGCTACCAGGGAAGCCCTCTAAGAAAGGAAAGAGCATATAAAGTTATGAGAGAAAAGATGGCAGCGTGGAGGGCATGTGATGATGTGCTTTGGGGGTTTAGGATAAGCTTCTTTGTGAGGAAAGAATGCTTGAGCTGAGACCTGAGTGATGAGGAAGACATGATCAGGTGTCATGAAAGGAACATCCCAAGAGGCTGTAACAATATGTGTGATGGTCCTGAAACAGGAATATGATGTGAAGGAGTGATCTGGCTAAAACTCATTGAATGCAAAGGAGAGGGTGGGGGCAAGGTGAAGTGGGAAAGGTGAGCTGGGGGCCAGATCTTGATGGAAATGATAAGGATTTGAATTTTATTTTAATTGAATCCAATTTTTTAGAATAGTTTTCTTATTTGAGAGCAGCTTTGATTTTGAGAATTATGGAGATGATAGTATGATGTTTCCATATATATCATATCCAGCTTCCCTATTATTAACATCTTACATTTATCTCACAACTTTAAAGAATCAATATGGATACTCTATTATTAACTAAAGTTCATATTTTATTGATTTACGCAGTTCTCCTCTAATGCTCTGTTTTGGTTTCATTATCCCATTCAGGATAGTGCATTAGGTGGAGTCCTCGTAGGCTCCTCTTGGTTGTGACAGTTTATCAGACCTGTGTCAGATTTATATTTCTATCCAATTCTTTAGCACAGGATGCTAGGGCTCCATAGGTTTGTCAAGTATAGGAACACAGGCACTAATGTCTCTCTCATCTCTATCTTTACCTCTGTCATCTCCACCTTACATGTATACACAACATTAAAATTGTCCTGTATATCTGTTCTTCATTAAATTGAGGCACTCTTAAGTGTCCTAGACATAGATACACAGCCACTTCTCTGTAGGGCTTATTTTTACCAGCTGCCAATGGCTGCCTTTAGGAGTCTCTCTTTGGAAACTTTCACTTATGTAAGTTTCATAAGACACATAATAGTTTTTGAATTTTAGAAGAGCTCTACTTAGTTTCTGCCTGAGTTCCAGGAGTACTTTGGGTTCCATGACAAACATATCATTTTAATCCCCTGGCATCTTGCTTTGGGTGGTATCTTTGTTTCTACATGCCTACCATTTCCTATTCACTCTGTCTTCTCTTTATTAGCAAGAACAGAGGACAAGTGGAGCCAACACCTCCTTTAACTTTGAACTATGATGAGTGACTACTTTTCAGTATGTCTGGTTCTAGAAAACCAAGAAAGTGAAAGTCGCTCAGTCATGTCTGATTCTTTGTGACCCCATGGACGCAGCCCATGGTATTCTCCAGGCAAGAATCTTGGAGTGGGTAGCAGTTCTCTTCTCCAGGGGATTTTCCCCACCAAGGAATTGAAGCCAGGTCTCCTGCATTGCAGGCAGATTCTCTACCAAAAGCCCAGAAAACTAAGAATTTTCTATTACATTCTTGTTATGAAGGAAATAGTGACCCGTGAGCAACGTTGCCCCTTCCTCCCACATGACTCGCCCTAGCTTCTCAGCCATGTTGGCCTGAGAGGACAATGCAGATAGACCACTTCTTGCTTTTGTTTTCCAAGTCCCACTTTACTTCCCACACCAAAAGGCTTAGGTTTTCCGAGCAACAAAGTTTCCTTCAAAGCAGTCAATGCTGTTTGCCTAAATATATTTTTTGCTCACTCAAATTTTGATTATAAACATAGCCCCCCTTCATTTCTTTCACCTCCAACTTCCTTAAAAGGCTTTTCTTCATACAACAAAGAATAAGTGTGGAGAAGGCAATGGCACCCCACTCCAGTACTCCTGCCTGGAAATCCCATGGATGGAGGAGGCTGAAAGACTGCAGTCCATGGGGTTGCTGAGGGTCAGACACCACTGAGTGACTTCACTTTCACTTTTCACTTTCATGCATTGGAGAAGGAAATGGCAACCCACTCCAGTGTTCTTGCCTGGAGAATCCCAGGGATGAGGGAGCCTGGTGGCCTGCTGTCTATGGGGTCTCACAGAGTTGGACATGACTGAAGTGACTTAGCAGCAGAAGCAGCAGCAGCAGCAGCAACAGCAGCTTCCGACACAAATTAGCAAGGTAAACACAAGTATGCATAGGAGCAGTTAGTTCAGGGCCGATCTTATCACATGCTTTGGAGACTTTAGGGCAGATAAACCATATTATAGTCCTAATAGAAATCCCTAGTTGGTAGGAAAAAGCTAAATCATGAATAAGGAAAGGAGATGGAACAATGGATATATAAGGGAAGATGATTCTATCTCAGAGGGGACAGTCAGTTCAAGTGCCCTTGGGGAATAACAAGAAGGCTAGAATGATTGGGACAGAGCCCATGAAATGAAGACAGAGATAAGAGAAGAAGTCTTGGTGTTACCTAGGATGCCTACTCAACTAGGGACTTAAACGCCTTGGGAGGATTTTAAATAAATAAATATTTTTTTAAGAGTATTAAGCAGAGAATTCAGGTGATCTCACCTAAAAGTATCACGCTTGCTGCTGTGTGTGGAGTTTGGACTGTCAGAGGACAAGTGGGGAAGGACAGAGACAGGTAAACTATTATACCAATCCAGGCAACTGGTGATGTTAGTTTGATTTGGATGACTAAAGTGGTTCACTTGTGGATATTATCTAAAGGTACAATAATCAAATATTGAATTATTTAAGGAGCATGATAAGAAGCTGTGATGTCAAGGGTGATTTTACTGATTTCGGTTGTAGAGACCTACAGAGTATAATTGCCATTTACAAAAATAGGGACTCCTGGAGACTCCCAGGTTGGAGTAAGTGACATGCAAGCTATGGGCTTGGATATTTTGAGATATATATTAGATATTCAAATAGAGAGCCTGTATTAATTTGCTAGGGCTGCTGTAGCAAAGTACCCCAAAGTGTGTGGTTTAATTGACAGAAATGTAATGTTTCACAGTTGCAAAGGCTAGATGTTCGTGACTTCAGGGTCAGCTGGTTTACTGGCTGTGAGGGAAGGATCTGTTCCATGTCTTTCTCCTTGGTTTACAGATGGCTGTCTTCTCCCCATGTCTCTTTGCATTTTCTTCCTCAATACACATCTGCATTCAAACTTTCTTTTCTTATCATCACACTGGATTAGGAGCCTCCCTACTAACTTCTTTTTAACTTGATGACCTCTCTGAAGACCTTAATCTCCAAACAAGATCATATGCTGAGGTAATGGCAGTTAAGGACTTTGAGACATGGATGTTGAGATGGATGCACACAGCCTATAACAGAGATTAAGCCCAGAGAAAAGTTTGGAGATGAAACGTGTATTTGCTGTATAATGCATATTTGTTGTTATTCGGTTGCCAAGTCCTGTCTAACTCTTTGTGACCTTGTGGATTGCAGCACACCAGGCCTCCCTGTCTCTCACTATCTCATGTCCATTGAATCGGTGATGCCACACAATGCAAATAATAATATATAAAGCCACGGGACTGCGTGAGAACACTGTCATAAGTGTGAGACAGAGATGTTTCCAGATGTTTTAACTATTAGAGGTGAGTTCCAGAAAAACATCTACTTCTTCTTTATTGACTATGCCAAAGCCTTTGACTGTGTGGATCACAACAAACTCTGGAAAATTCTTAGAGATGGGAATACCAGACCACCTGACCTGCCTCCTGAGAATCTGTATGCAGGTCAGGAAGCAACAGTTAGAACTGGACATGGAACAACAGACTAATTCCAAAGCAGGAAAGGAGTACTTCAAGGCTGTATATTGTCACTCTGCTTATTTAACTTACAAGTGTAGTATATCATGAGAAATGTTGGACTGGATGAAGCAGAAGCTGGAATCAAGATTGTTGGGAGAAATATCAATAATCTCAGATATGCAGATGACACCACACTTATGGCAGAAAGTGAAGAGCTAAAGAGCCTCTTGATGGAAGGCAAAGAGGAGAATGAAAAAACTGGCTTAAAACTCAACAGTCAGAAAACTAAGATCATGGCATCTAGTCCCATCACTTCATGCAAATAGATGGGGAACAATGGAAACAGTGACAGACTTTACTTTTTGGGGCTCCCAAATCACTGCAGATGGTGACTGCAGCCATGAAATGAAAAGACACTTGCTCCCTGGAAGAAAATTTATGATCGAACTAGACAACATATTAAAAAACAGAGGCATTACTTTGCCAACAAAGATCTGTTTAGTCAAAGCTATGGCTTTTTCAGCAGTCCTGTATGGATGTGGTAGTTGTACTATAAAGAAAACTGAGCACAGAAGAATTGATGCTTTTGAACTGTGGTGTTGGAGAAGACTTGAAGCCCTTGGAAAGCAAGAAGATTCAACCAGTCCATCCTAAAGGAAGTCAGTCCTGAATATTCATTGGAAGGACTGATACTGAAGCTGAAACTCCAATACTTTGGCCATCTGATGTGAAGAACTGACTTGTTAGAAAAGACACTGATACTGGCAAAGACTGAAGGCAGGAGAAGGGGACAACAGTGGATGAGATGGTTGGATGGCATCATTGACTCAATGGACATGAGTTTGAGCAAGCTCTGGGAGTTGGTGATGGACAGCGAAGACTGGCATGCTGCTGTCTGTGAGGTTGCAAAGAGATGGACATGACTGAGCAACTGAACTGAACTGAACTGAACTGATCATCACTCAGACTCATTCTGAGTCTTCAGTTACATATATTTTCAAAATTATAATTCGCCTAAATTCTGAGTTTGTGACTTTCTGGGACATTCAGGGTTCAATTCAATGGGCCTTTCTTTCAGAGAAAAAGGGCACATTGTAGGATAGTTAAGATCAAAGCGAAACTTTATATAGAGAGGGTGAAGGTTCTGATGGACTCTGATGCCAGTAGCTGTTGCTTTCTTTAAGATGTTCACTTCTGGAAAGTATTTAGCATTGTCTTGGAGGAACTTTAAGTATATTAAGGAGCTTTGCCTTGACTGAATGATATTTTGATAAAAATGGAAATAGAAGACCTATTTCAGGTGAATAGCTCCAACAGTGTCCTGGACATGAACTAACAATCAGGCATTTTCTTTCAGTCTTTTGTTAGTAATATACAACAGATCATTTTGCCTATTTTGAGCTTTCTGAGTGACTGCAAATCATGGTTTGGCCATGTCCCTGGAAAGGTGGTTTCCATTAATCTGGTTGTTGAACATTTGCTGAGTACTCTTAGCAAATCGTGACTCTGGGTAGGGCACCACCCTGGCCTAATGGGGAGAATGTGATGTTGTTCCTTTCTGGGATGATTCTCCACACAGACAGCAAATTATAGAAGGAAAACCATGATGTAGAGGTATGAATTCTCTTCCCAGCTCTCACTTCAATCTAATGCTTGTCCAGGGACTAGTCACTTATTCCTAGACTTTACCCAACAGAGCAGGTGTGGACTTGGTGATTTTTCAGATTTTTGCTAAATATAATGTTCTATAATCTTATGACTTGAAATAATCTTGAATTTTTAAATGCCATCACTGTTTCCAAGGGGCATAGACAGACACACTTGGCCTAGTTTTGTGACTTGACATGAGCTGTGGTATGACATTCTGGATTGGAAGAATAAGAGTGTTCCTGTTAGCAAACTAGCAAGAATGTTTCAAAAGCAAGTCCCCAACACCCCAAACCTTCCCTCCGGTGTAACTTTTTTGCCTTTGCTCTCTTTGTCTGTGACTCATGTTCCATTAAAATGTGTTTAGTGATATTTGTGAGTGTTAGACTTCAAAGTGTTCAACTTTCCTGAGAAATGTATTTTAAAATGTTATCTTTTGATCGCACTTACAGATTGTTACTTAGGGCTGTCTTTGTTTTATTTGGGTCCAGTTAAGGGGACTTCAGTGGCACCCCACTCCAGTACTTTTGGCTGGAAAATCCCATGGACGGAGGAACCTGGTGGGCTGCAGTCCATGGGGTCACTAGAGTTGGACACACATGACTGAGCGACTTCACTTTTCACTTTCCTGCATTGAAGAAGGAAATGGCAACCCACTCCAGTGTTCTTGCCTAGAGAATCTCAGAGACGGGGAAGCCTACTGGGCTGCCGTCTATGGGGTCACATGGAGTTGGACACGACTGAAGCGACTTAACAGGAAGGGGACTTCTTGTCACTTTTTGCTCTCAGATCAACACTAAAAAGTGTGATTGTGTGCATAAGAGGCTGCCTTTGGTGAATTATTGTCCACTTTGAAACTATAAGGCCCAGGAATCCCACCTGCAGCTAAGACGACACCTTACAATAGGTGCTCAGAATCTAAAGTTCTCCTTGAGTTTTGGCTACCCACCCACAATACTGGGCACATTTCCTGTTCGATATTATTCTGAATTATCCACAAAGGAAACACAGGATTATGTCCCTTCAGTGGCACAGAAATTACCCAGCTGATAGCAAACACAGAGGTTGCCTCTTTCTCCAAATACTGAATTCCATTTTCTTCACCTGGAGTCTTCGTTGGCAGACTCTCTTCTCATGAGACTCTAACTTGTCATTTGCTCTTGAATTAATTAAATTAAAAATCTTAATCTTGAGTTTTGGCTACCCACCCACAATACTGGGCACATTTCCTGTTCGATATTATTCTGAATTATCCACAAAGGAAACACAGGATTATGTCCCTTCAGTGGCACAGAAATTACCCAGCTGATAGCAAACACAGAGGTTGCCTCTTTCTCCAAATACTGAATTCCATTTTCTTCACCTGGAGTCTTCGTTGGCAGACTCTCTTCTCATGAGACTCTAACTTGTCATTTGCTCTTGAATTAATTAAATTAAAAATCTTAAAAGGCTAAAGCTAGATGTAAACTTGAAGATAATTATACTCATGAGAAAACATGGTTAGTGGTAAAGCAAGTTGTTGGAGGTCACACTGAGACGAGAAGTGCCAGGACTGGAACTCATCTGGAATTCTGATGGAGCCCTAGGCATGAGGGTGAGGTGCAGCCTGGGCTATATCCACACACCCTACATTGCTTCCCAGGGAGTACAGGTTTTTTTTCCCCTAAATGAGACTCTTTATTTTGGATGAAATACAAAGTTCCATTTATTTAGAGGCGTGGGATGTGGGGTGGTTGGAGAGAGGTTCAAGAGGAAGGGGATATATGCATTGTTATTGTTCAGTTGCTAAATCATTGTCCAGCTCTTTGTGATCCCTTGAACTGCAGCACACCAGGCTTCCTTATCCTGCACCATCTCCCTGAGTTTGCTCAGACTCATGTCTATTGAGCTGTTGATGCCATCCAACCATCTCATCCTCTGCCACTCCCTTCTTCTCCTGCTCTCACTCTTTCCCAGCATTAGGCTCTTTTCCAATGAGTCGACTCTTCACGTCAGGTGGCCAAAGTGTATACTTATGGCTGACTCATGTTGTTGTATGGGAGAAATCACCACAACTTTGTAAAACAATTATCCTCCAATTAAAAATATTGGGAGTTGGTGGTGGACAGGGAGGCCTGGAGTGCTGCAGTTCATGGGGCTGCAAAGAGTCAGACACAACTGAGTGATTGAACTGAACTGATTTTAAAAATAATTTAAACAATAAACTTTGAGAACTAACTGCTACTTTAATGGGACTGGCACATTATGAATTTGGGGATGAAGGGTTTTGTGTGGAAGTAGAGATTTTTGTGTGCTCCTTTATTGTTTTGGAGGGATAAGGACCAGACAACTTCTATAGATTATATGACAGTGAAAGAGTGAAAGTGAAGGTCACTCAGTCGTCCCCAGCTCTTTGGGACCCCATGGACTATAGAACCCATGGAATTCTCTAGGTCAGAATACTGGAGTGGGTAGCCTTTCCCTTCTGCCGGGTATCTTCCCAACCCAGGGATGGAACCTAGGTCTCCTGCATTGCAGGCAGATTCTTTACCAGCTAAGCCACAAGGGAAGCCCAAGAATACTGGAGTGGGTAGCCTATCCCTTCTCCAGAGAATCTTCCCAACCCAGGAATTGAACAGGGGTCTCCTGCATTTCAGGCAGATTCTTTACCAAGTTATCAGGGAAGCCCATTAATTATGTAAGTTAGGTTATTTTTCTAAAGGCAAGTGAAATCTATTCAGAAACAATGGGGCTGTGTATCTGCTTCATCCTCAAAACTCTGTGCCATAGATCCTTCTCTATAGGTGCCCACATAACCATGGATCTACTTCAAGAGGATAAACCATAAAGGAGACAACTTAAGCAGAACTCCTTTTCCTTTTTTAAGAATTCAGCTCAGAAGTCCATAAGAACCCTCCTCTCTTCTCTTCCACATTTCTAGATCATGAGACTCCACATCTTCTGTGATTCCCTCCATTAAAGCTCTTATCATGTGCTACAAATGTCTATTTATTTGCTTCCTCCTACCCAGCTTTTTGAAGTTAGGGACTAAGTCTCCTTTTTGTGCTCATATAGTATTTTTGAGACATTGTACATGGTTAATAAATATTTCAGCAAGTGAATAAATGAGCAAATATGCAGTTGTACATAGAAAATATTGGGCTGGTCAATAAATCTGTTTGGATTTTTCCAGAAGATCTTATGGGAAAACCCAAGTGAACTTTCTGGACAATCCAATGTTATCCTGGGTCTTTTGAAAAGCAGCTGTCAAGACAGGATTAAGTAAGGGTGAAAATGCTTAATTATAGAAAACACCAGTGAGAGGGAATAGAGAGGGAGCTGGGAAAAGTTGGAGGTGCATCAGACTGCTGGACATCTGACCTGGAGTGACGGAGAAGAAAGAAATGGGGTGGGCTTGGTAGAAGCATCCTAGTGGAGGGAGCAGCCTAAGGAAAGTGGGGGGTAAGGACATGGTAGAGTCCTCAAGCCAATCCTAGCCATCCAAGGAGTACTAAGTCTCCTTGGGATAGGCCTGTCTTAGCTGTCTGCATGGCCTTGTGGGAAGTCAGGCAAAGACTTCAGAGCATAGCAGCTGGGGAACCTCACCCATTTACAATCCCTTTAACTGGAGGTCTGTGAGGAACATCCCAATAGTTGAGGCACATATGGAGGATTTTTGCTTTCTTTCTGAGAGCTGCTTGGGGGACAGAGGTTTTACAAGTTGCTGGAGAGCTTGACAGAGGCAAAGAAATGACTGAGCTCCCAGGGCACTGATTCTGCTTGCTTTTCACTAGCTGAGGATGTGGCCTTACTGGTGCTATTTGTGAATATAAACCTAAATGTGAAAGAGCACTGAATACTGTTGTAAGCTGCTCAGGAACAGAGATGCTTGCTTGTGTGTAAAAGGGCAGGAAGTGGCCTGCTTGTCTTGTTCCTGATCTGGGAGGAAAGGCTTTCAGCTTTTATACCTTAACTTAATCAACATATAAAATGAAAGGGCAAGGATGCAGCAAGACCTTGGCTTCTTTCTCAGTCCTGGGGGCACCTCACCTGCCACTAGAGGCAGGAGATCTGTTGTAGACACCAGGTCAAGGAAAGTGGAAGTGAACTCTTTGCGACCCCATGGACTATATATACAGTTCGTGGAATTCTCTAGGCTAGAATACTAGAGTGGGTAGCCTTTCCCTTCTCCAGGGAATCTTCCCAACCCAGTGATTGAACCCAGGTCTCTCTCATTCAGGTGGATTCTTTACCAGCTGAGCGGATCTTCCTGACCCAGGAATCAAACTGGGGTCTCCTGCTTGCAAGCAGACTCTTTACCAACTGAGCTATCAGGGAAGCAGGTCAAAGAAATGTTTGCTGCAGACAAGCAAACATCTGCTCTGTATGGTGCTATGGTGACCATGGTTTGATTAGTCCACACGGAGTTCCTGGCTAAGTACTGTGTGTGAGAGTGCTCAGCTGCTCAGTCGTGTCCCACTCTTTATGACTCCATGGACTGTAGCCCGCCAGGCTCCTCTGCCCATGGGTAAGTAAACTGGGTAGTAAAGCACATGTGTGTTAGGAGGGCTCTTCCATCCACCCTTCCCACCTGAACGGTTGCCCTTCCTTTGGTGCAGTCTCTACTTTTTATGTTCATAGCATTCTGCTCACTCTTTCTGGTCCTTATTTTCTTATTTTGTCTGACTTCCGCACATTTGATATGCAGATCTGATTTTATAGTTTAACCTCACATGAGCTCAGTGCCTGGCACATAAAAGATACCCCTCAGTAATAAAAACCACTTGATCATTTGTAAACTCACTCTGTTTCCTTAACTTACATTTTTGCATTCTTTATTTCACTCCAAATACTCATACATATAGTGGTTCAGTTGCTAAGTCATCTCTGACTCTGGTGACCCCATGGTCTATAGCCTGCCAGACTCCTCTGTCCATGACATTTCATGATAGGCATAACTGTAATGTTTCCCCTTCCCAGTAATTCAGTGGATTCTGTGAGCTCTCTTTATGATTTCAGGCTTTAGATTCAGTCAGGTGCATTGAGTGCTCTAGCCTCTGAGAGACAGGGGAATATGAATCAGGACATGCTTGATGAAGAGGCAGCATTTGAACTAGTCCTGCAAGGAAAAGTATGACCTGGATGGGGCTTCCCAGGTGCTTCAGTGGTAAAGAATCTATGTGCCAAATCAGGAGACCCGGGTTTGATTCCTGGGTTGGAAAGATCCCCTGGAGAAGGAAATGGCAATCCACTCCAGCATTCTTGCCTGGAAAATCCCATGGACAGAGGAGCCTGGTGGGGCTATAGTCCATGGGGTCACAAAGAGTCGGACATGACTGAGTCTCACTCATGCTCTGCATGCAAGATGTTTGTCACATGACTCAGAAGTGGAGCTTGGATTTTAATGCAGGTCTCATTGACTGAATTCCATGGTCTTTCAAGTATTGAAGTTTCTTCTCTTCAAGCCCTTCATATATTTGCTCCTGAGGTTCAAGGCTGGCTTTTAACAGAAAATTTCTTTTCAGGGCCAACTTCTTGGAACAAGCAATCTTTAACTGGCTTGTTGCCTCAGTGTAGCATTTAGCGGTTTAGTTAAAGTATCTGAAAGCAAGTAATAATAACCAAAAGCAACTCCCTGTGAACATTCTTAATTTCTTTGGGATCCTGAATTCTGGATTTTCTTTTATTCAGTAAGGGAAATTTATTGCCCCTTTATATCTTGTCTTCCTGAGTGTTTGTGCTGTTAGAATCTCTGCAGACCAGGGCACTTCTCTAGAATGATCTTGTTTTATTTAACCTAAAAATGTGGTGGTGGTGGTTTAGTTGCTAAGTCATATCCAACCCTTTGTGACCTCATGAACTATAGCCCGTCAGGCTCCTCTCTCCATGGGATTCCCCAGGCAAGAATACTAAAGTGGGTTGTCATTTCCTTCTCTTGGGGATCTTCCCGACCCAGGGATCAAACCTGCATCTCTTGGGTTGGCAGGTGGATTCTTTACTATTTGAGTCACCAAGGATGCTCCTCAACCCAAAATGTATTATCCTAGGAGTCCTAGGAGGTTCAGAATTACTTAAGTCACTTCCCTTTCCTCAAGGAGCCTGTTTAGTTATAGTAACCAGATGCATACATGTTATGCTCAACATGTTATGTGACAGGTGCTCTTCTAACCAGTGCAGGTAAGAGTGCCTCTAATTTCAGAAGGATCTACTAGCTGATATTCTTACCATCTCGGTTTTACAGACTAAGAATCTGAGGTACAAGAGGTTAAGTAAGTTATCCCAGATCACGTGGGTAGTAGAATAATAAACAGAATTTAAATCTGAGAAGATTGATCTCAGAGCCCACACTCTTAACCCTGTCCATGGCTCTGCTGCCTCTCTTTAAGCGAGGCCACCCTGCGTTCCAAAGTGAAAGCATAATAATTAATGGTGTTGAAAATTTGATTTAGATGAGTTCAGAAGGTGGAGAGCTAAAAAAATAATAATCCTTCTCACCTACACAGGTTGACATGATATATAGGATTTCTACTTATTATCTCTTCATTAATTTATTCCCAGATGAGAGCTATTTGAGAATTCCACAAGTATATTTCAAACTTCCCACCTGGCTTTCTGAGAAAATATGTAGCAATTCAGTGGTCTGTCGTGGGAAGAACATGAGTCCAGGCAACTTTAGTTGAGTCTGAATCACATTCAGTTGCTTGAGTGTATGGCTTCACTATGCCTTGAGCTCCTTCTTGGTAAAATAGACACAGTACTGGTTTACAGAGAAAGTAATTGGATCTATACAGAAAGAAACATTAATATTCTCTAATAGAAAATCTTACAGATATATAAAATATGTTACCAATACCCACACTTTCAATAATTTGCCCTCTTTGAATCTGGTGTATGAATAGCTTTAAAAGCCTATTCAATTTCTGAGCCCAGTTTGTGAATTTTAAAAATTCTACCTCCAAAATGTATCTACTCTGCTGACCCATCCTTCCTTTCCTATTGATACCTTATGTTAAAAAACTAAAGTACAGCTGTGCTAGTTTCTCTTTATTCTTAACAGAAGTTTATTTCAAGCCAACCTAAATGTATAGATCAAAATTAATCTTCTCCGAGTGAGTCCCCGTGTATATCAAGTATGTCATTCTTCGTATAAAACATTTCAAAGACTTTAGACCAAATTCTATGGCTCATAAGACCTTGTGTTTTATGGTCTCCTACATAAGAAGTCTCCTCCAGCTCTGTTGAACTTTTTCCCCATTTGAAAATGGATCCCACGTGTTTCATTCATTTCCAGTCCATGAAGTTATATTACTCCATCTAGGCCCGTTTAAAGCTGTAACTTTCTTCAGAAGATTTTTATCATCCCTCTAAATTAGCATGATCTTTCCCTCCTTTAAGCATGCATGCCACATTTCATGTTTTACTGTTTGCCACTTTTTAATTTCCCTTGTGTTAGAGTAATTTGTAATGATCTCATCGTCTAGATACTGCACTCCTGACCTCTTGTTCCTTTCTACTTTTTCCCACAGTACTTATCACAAATGAGCTGTCACCAGATTTCTGGTGAGATGTTCTCAATTTTCTTTTCTGAACTCCTTATGTTGACTTCTGTTTGTGGGACAGTTTTAAGCATTAAGATTGCCAGGATTTTTGCATCAAATAAAGGTTTAGATAAGAAACGCAAATTCCTCATTTACTGTTGTAACCCAACAGAAAAAAAAATCTATGAAACTAATAAGGTTTCATGGGATGTGAAAGACAAGAAAGACATTGCAAGAAGGCTTGGAGTAATAAAAACAATTGAGAACTTTAAGCCTAGAACTTGAAGGGTAAGGTCCAATGAAGGGTTAATGCGGACACTATGGGGAAAGCAGAGATATGCATGCAAGCGGGTCTCTCTGCTCAAGGCTGAACGTGCTGGCAAGCGAGGCATTCTGCCAAGGAGTCTGGACACAGCCTTGAGTTAGATAAACTTTGCAGTAAACAGAAGTTTCACTCCCTTTGCTGTATGATAATATGTATGCACCTGTGTTATGCTGAAAAGGCTTATTCATAAGGTCTGGAATGCTTTCTGGGAGATATATAGTAAACTGCCATTACTAGGCACAGAGTTTTTTCCCTCAGGCCAGAGTGTGTGTGTGTGTCTATGTTCGTCTTGTTCGTCTTGTCTTATTTGTCATTTCGCTTGTAATCTCCAGTAATCAACATCCTAATATTAATGTTGGGTGACTATTGCCTCTGATGAAAAAATACCAGCTTTAGCTACAGATGGTGTGAACAGTACATAGCAAAATGTTTGTGGATGAGTAACAATAGAAATGGACATTATTAATATAATAACACACCCCTAAAGACTATTAGGTAAACTCAGTGCTTGCTTTGCTTGCTTTATGGAGCAAAATTCTGTCTTTATTTTTAAAAAAATCCATCATTTGAAGCCTGTACTCTTTTACTGATTTTGCTCAAGGTAAGAACTTTAAAATAGCCTTCCTCTTAGACTCATTGCATGGCAGCTGTGCAGTTCCTTGGTCCATTTCTGGATTAAGCTGTAGAGCATGTGGAAGTATTTTCTGGAAACCAGCTTGGGGGCAGCAATAACTACATCTCATCATGCAGGCTTATAACTGTGATTTTTTTTTTTTTTTTTGGCCTATGCAGATCTGAATTGCTTTTGTCTTCCCAATGCTGTGGCAGTGTGAAGAACTGGAGCACAAAGGAATGCTTGAAATGCAGTCTGTTATTTGCGAAATAGAGTTGAACCTGACAAAGATTCTAGAAACAGGTAAACAAAATTATAATCAACATGTGATCTTGTAAAAAAGACTTGTTATCTTATGAAGTCTCAGTTTTCACCTTTTTAAAATGAGGGTGTTAATAAAAACACCCACTCTATAGCATGGTTGTGAGGGCTAAATGAGATATGAAATAAAGGTTAGGTATGTTTTAACTGCAATATTAAGCAAACTATGGTAAATTTAGGGCTTCCTTGATAGCTCAGTCAGTAAAGAATCCGCCTGCAACATGGGAGACCTGAGTTCGATCCCTGGCTTGGGAAGATCCCCTGGAGAAGGGAAATGCTAACCACTCCAGTATTCTGACCGAGAGAATTCCATGAACTGTATAGTTCATGGGGTGTCGCAAAGAGTCAGACATGACTGAGCGACTTTTACTTTCATGGTAAATTTATATAGTTTGCCATGCAGCTGGAGAAGGCGATGGCACCCCATTCCAGTACTCTTGCCTGGAAAATCCCACGGACAGAGGAGCCTGGTAGGCTGCGGTCCATGGGGTCATGAAGAGTCGGACACGACTGAGTGACTTCCCTTTCACTTTTCACTTTCATGCATTGGAGAAGGAAATGGCAACCCACTCCAGTATTCTTGCCTGGAGAATCCCAGGGACAGGGGAGCCTGGTGGGCTACCGTCTGTGGGGTCACACAGAGTCGGACACGACCTAAGTGACTTGCAGCAGCAGCATGCCATGCAGCATTTAAATAATACTATAGAATAATGACATAAAAAGCTATCAGTGAAAAGAGAAATGACGACATTAGCCCCAAACTCATCATTTATGCTTGTGTGACTGGGTCTGTAGAAACCTTCATTTATTTTGATTTTTCAAGAAGCATCAACTCTCCACCCATAAACAAGAGATAGGGGAACTTGAAGACATATTCTGAACTTATACGACTCCAGATTCAGTGACAGGTGTTTACACTCAGTACTGTTTCTTGCAATGTGCAGGACTGTGGTTGAAATGGAAAGCTGTCCACCAAATACTTATTCCCCTTCCTGGATGTTGTAGAACTAGGCGCCTATCAGTTTTACAGCTCTGCAAACCTGCTGCCACCTCCTTGTGCAGACAAGTAACTGGCAAATATGAGCAAAAATAATATGCCGTTTCCAGACTTGACTCCTAAATACTCATGCTCCTTCGTGGTTTTTTCCCTCTTCTGGTTGTCAACAGTGGATAAGGTGATCTTGAAAACCACATGTCCAAGATAATAAGGTTTCTGACAGCCTAGGTCTTTGAAGGAGTGCCTGGAGAGGAGCCATCCTACTGACCTTTATACTAGTCTAAAACCGGAAAAGGGTCTATGGTGCTTGACATGGTATTTACTTTAGGGCTTAGCTGTTATAGCAGTCTGCCTACCATAACTAATACACTGGAATTTGATAGTTTACCTTTTTGATATTTTCCAAGCCCTGAGCACAATGTTATATTTTATTTACTGCTATGTAAGAAAGAAAAAAAAATCCAATCTCATACTGAGTATTACTGAGACAATTTTCTAGCTATATTTGGTTATCTCTGACTCTTACTGGCTACTCCCACAGAGGTTACTCAAGCAATTTTCTGGACTTGTTTTCATTTTATAAGATCTTCTGATCAAAGTTCTTAAATATATATTTAAAGTGCTTTCATGATAGATACCAATATAAATCTTTTCTAAGTAATTTTCCATCTCTCTCATTAAAAATATTATATCAGGTTGTGGGAAAGAGAGCACATAATCAAAAGGATAAAGTAAGAAATGACCTTGAATACAAAGTTTATGTCTTTTCATCAACCTTCTCTGTGAGCTTTAGTGAGATATTTAATTTTACAAGGAACTGTTCTGTGCACTAAAGTGAAATGCATAATTTAAGTTCCCCAAGAAATTCTTTCAGCATTTTTGTTTTGTTTTGTTTTAGTTCTTGGCAGACAGCCAAAACTTGAAATAAGAATTATAGATTCTGAACAGTATTAAGGGGAGAATTTAGGAATGTGCTATATTCTTACATTTTAGATTTCAATTTTTAAAAATGAAGTAAGGAAATGAGAATACTCACCTTTTTCACTGAAAAGAAATGGGCATTGTGATCCTTTGAAGATGAGACATGAATCATTTATGGGGTCCTTGGAGATACTGGGTTATTTGCCAAGCTATTTCCTGGGCTTAATACTCTAACTTTAATCATTAAAACATTTCAGCTGACATCTTCCAAATGTATTTACCTTTCAAAAAATGTATATTTCCCCCTTTTCCCTGCTGGAATAAAGTTGTCATGTTTGGTTACTTTTTCCAAATGACCCCTCCTCGTACACCTGGTGACTTTTTCTCAAGACTTTTCCTTTTTGGCCACTTAGAAGCATTCAACACTTTTTGTTTGTCTTTTTATTTCCCTGAATTTTCTGACACTATTTAAATCTTGTTCTTTCATCTAGACCCCAGGTATTCAGAAGCCCTTCTATATTCTAGAGCTTAAAGTAAGCCAAAAGCTGAGTGAGTGTGAGCTCTGGGAACAAATCAAGAAAGGAAATCTCCTCTAGTCCCTCCATTGCTGACTAAAAATCAGAAACTAAGCGTCATTGAATGATTAGTTTCTCATGAAAGAATCCATTTATAAAGGGGCATCTTAGTACATTTTATTTTTTTTATAGTATCTTTTAATATTGGTTTTATTTACTTTGGAATTTATATAAAATTCCATTTATACTGCATATGTCTGCTACAGGAGTGAAAAGACATCTCTCAGGCAAAAATTCCTTTCTTAAAGAGGTATTGTTTATGGAACCCCTCCTTTGTTGCAGGCGCTGGGGTCAGTGTTGCAGTCAGCGATGGGCAGATGAATGTGAGGAGACAGAGGCAGTAATGTTTATGACGTTTTCGGAGTTTTCAGAAAGCATACTATCTGTTCAAGATAGAACGATAATTACAATTACCCAGACACAACCCAGACACTTTTGATAAGTGACATAACAGAGTATCTAAACTGTTGTTTCTAAAGGGAGAAAAAGTTTATACCCAACTGAGGGAAGTTTTCAGAAAGAGTAGCATCTGAGAGTAGCCTTGTAGGATGCAGGCATAAAAGCAAAGCCAGATGATTACATTTGATTCTGATTTGAAATTAGATGAGAAAAAACAACCCAGGGACATCTGTGATTATTCTGACTGACCATAATTAAAGTTAAAGTGAGGGAGAGGGATCTAATTAATTAAAATAGGCCCTAGGGATTTCCACTTTGCAAAGTTTTCAAAATCCAGTTTAGGTATTGTTACTTCTCAGTTGCCCTCCTTGTTACTCTTTTCCCACTTTCAGTATCACATGTTACCCTGTATCACTTCTGTTGGTACATTGCCCATTCCATTTTTTGGAGGGGGGAGTGTTTGAAAAGCATTTATTCTTTTTGTATTCTTCTTTTTTAGCTTTATTTTTAATTGGAGAACAATTGCTTTACAATAGTGTGTTGGCTTCTGCCATACAGCAACATGAATCAGCCATAAATATGCATAAGTCCTCTCCCTCCTAAACCTTCTCCCCACTTCTTACCCCATCCCACCCCTCTAGGCTGTCACAGAGTACTGTGTTGGGCTTCCTGTGTTATATAGCAACTTCCTTTTAGCTGTCTATTTTACATATGGTAATGTATATGTTTCAGTGGTACTCTCTCAGTTCGTCCCACCGTTTCCTTCCCACACTGTGTCCAAAGTCTGTTCTCTATGTCTGTGTCTCTATTCTTGCCCTGCAAATAGGTTTATCAGTACCATTTTTCTAGATTCAACTACCTAGCCATCCCAGTACTGCGCATACCCTGAGAAAACCATAATTGAAAAAGATACATGTACCCCAATGTTCACTGTAGCTCTATTTACAATAGCTAGGACATGGAAGCATCCTAAGATGTCCATTGACAGATGAATGGATAAAGAAGTTATGGTACATATATGCAATGGACTACTACTCAGCCATATAGGAGAATATATTTAAGTCTGTTCTAGTGAGGTGGATGAACCTAGAGTCTGTTATACAGAGTGAAGCAAGTCAGAAAGGGAAAAACAAAAATTATATATTAATGCATTTGAGCATATATTTGCTGACATTCTTTCAGTAGACAGAAAGTTCATTGAGACAGAAGCAATATCTTATCTCTATGTTTCCGGAAACAGGGTGAATGTCTACTCTATAGGAAGGCAGTAAATCTTTGTGGAAATCAATTAAATTTAATCAAGAGATCTTTTGTCTAAATTTAATCTTTTCCCAGGGTACTGGTGAGTTAAATGTGGTTCGATGCCTCATGAAAACCCCAATAAAACTTTAAAATACATCTTCAGTTTTGATGTCAACTTTATCTGTAGGCTTGATTCATAAATAAATCAACTGTATTTAGTAAAAAAAAGTTTAATAATGAGCTATGGTTTTACCAAGGACATAAGTGGGTAGCTGGAAGCCATTTCATAGCAGATTACCAGAAATATGGAATCTACCCAAAGTCTAAAAGTTGCAGAATGATTCACCTAGAAACTATATAATTATTTCAGCTATTACAATTTTTATCTAAAGTAATTTCTATTTACAGAGCAATGTATAGCAGAGACATTTGTGTGTCTGAGTGAAATAGATGCATAGTTCCTCTAATTTAAATCACTTTAGACCATATCATTTAAGTCTATTTAGCTCAGAACAGAAAGGGTTGTATAATAAAAAAAAATTGAAGGTTAAAAGAATTAATCACTTTTAAAACCTCAGTTTTGTATTTGATGACTCATAAAGCTTCTTAAAGTAAATTTTAGGAAAAATTATAAGAAATTGAACTTTGCAGCTAGACAGACCATGGTTTTCTTCCCTGTCTTGTACCTTGCTAGCTGTTTGGCCCTATACTGAATCACACTGAATGTCAGTAACTCATCTATGAAATAGCTGCAATATATATCTGGCAGGATTGTTTTTGGAATTAAATAAGATTATGACTTTCCTGGTGGCTAAGACAGTGAAAAGTCTGCCAGCAAGGCTGGAGACTCGGGTTCAATCCCTGGGTCAGGAAGATCCCCTGGAGAAGAAATGGCAATCCTCTCCAGTATTCTTGCCTGGAAAATTTCATGGACAGAGGAGTCTGGTGGGCTACAGTCCATGGGGATCACAAAGAGTTAGACATGACTGAGCGACTAACACTTTCACTTTCTTTCATGTGTATGAAATGCCTAGATCCCTGGTCATCTGTTACCTGTGCTTAGAAAATATTGCCATCATTACAAAGCATACTTAGAAAGGGATGATCCTGGACAATTCTTAGGACAGATAACACTGACAAGAAGTGGGGTGTAGTTTTATCTAACCTTAAGGAAGAAAAACTGATGATAATGTGAGAGATATGAGATTACTCTAGTTACTGAGTGTTGACAATCTGATGTATGTCTCTGTACTGTTTTAATTTGTTCCTTGACATTTCAGTTCTTCTCCATGACACGTGAAGGGGTTATTCTAACTTTAGATACAAAATCCAGAGGCAGATGTGGTTACCCATAAGCTCAGCTTTTCAAGGCAACAGATTCACTGAAGACAGCTCTGTAAATTGACACAAGAGTGAGCAAATGGTTTTAAGTTGCAGGATGACAAACTGTTCTGGCTTGGCCAATACCGAGGGATTTCTGGGAAATAGGATTTTCAGATGTTACAACCAGAAAAATCCCTGTGCAGGGCAAGGTACAGGGACAAACCTGGTCATCCACTGGGGATTTATAAAGCCCTCAGAACTTGGAGGCAGTGGGGGTGTGCGGTGGGCTGTGTGGAGGGGGAATTCTGGCCCTTTGAACAGTATTCTGTAAGGTGGGTTGCAAGAGCTGTTTACCTAGTTTCTCACCCTTTGGTAATCAGCATCTCTAAATGTGTGTGAATTTCTCTTTATTTCAATCTGCGATTACATGTTAAGTTCCAAGATTATTTTCCTTCTGTTTGAACATTTCTCTTTAGAAGATTTATTTTAGTTCAGATTTGTTGGTGAAAGACTCTCTCTTTTTCTATAAGCGTGATTACTTCATTTTTTAATGGCATTTTCACTGAGTATAGAATTTCATTTGGCATTTCTTTCTCTTTCATAATTTTAAATATGTCTTTTCATTTTTGTTTCCATTATTTCTATTAAGAAGTCAGCAGTTTCATATCCTCATTGGTAGGTAATACATCTGTATCTCTCCAGCTAGTTTTAAATGTTTCTCTTTTCCTCTGTTACCCACCAGTGTGTCTATCAGGTACTCTGCTTCCATTTTCTTTGCATATATTTTTTCTAAAATCTTCAGATATACTTAAATCTGTGAGGTGGTATCTTTCATCAATGTGGAAAAAAATTTTCAGTCACTCTGTCTTCTTCTCCATCCTTTTATCCTCTGAATAGTAATGCTTCTGGGACTCTGAATGAATGAATGAATGTGTTAGTCACTCAGTCATGTCTGACTCTTTGTGACCCCATGGACTGTAGCCCACCAGGCTCCTCTGTCCACAGAGTTCTCCAGGCAAACATACTGGAGTGGATTGCCATTTCCTATCCCCAGGGGATGGATCTTCCTGACCCAGGGACTGAAACTGGGTCTCCAGCATAGCGGGCAGATTCTTTACCATCTAAGCCTATCCTTCTGAGTCTCTAGTTTACAATATTCATCTAACCTAATTTCAGATTTGGAAGTTGTTAGTGCAAGACTTCCATTTTCCCCTATATATTATAATACTCTAGTAAATTCTCAACAATCATATGTATTTTCTCCTATTTTGAAATAGCTATAATATCTTTATCAACCATGTACCTATTTCTAATGATTTTTTCCCTCATGGATTCCAGTCATATACTTTTTTCCTCTTTTCATATCTATTAATTTTTGATTAAATTACAAAGGTTGTATAAGAAAACTATTTAGAGGTTATTTTTCCTCTAAATGAGCTCATTCTTTGCCGGGGTCCAGCCCTGGTGGATCCAGGGTAATTCGAAGGTGGGGATGGAGTAGGCGTCCTAGAAAAACTTATTTAATTACAGATCTGTAGAGAGATTAGAAGTGGATAGTGTAGTAGGAAAATTAGTAGAGGAAAAGAGGCTGAATAACTGGTTTAAGTGGAATACTAATCACCACCTACATAGGCCACAGGCATCTTTCCATTCTCCCAAAGGAGAGGAGGCACTGAGGCATCCCCGGTCCAATCTTAGAAGCCCAGGCAGAGTTAGTAGGCTTGGTGCGCACCCCCATACCAGATGGGAATTCAGCCAGGAAAACGGGGAGCAAGAAAAAATGACATGGGGGAATCAGTCTTTCCAGAAACTGATCCCATTTCTTTATTTTTTCAGGTTTGTTTTTATACCTTTGTTATACATAGGGATGAATACAGCTGTCTCTTATACACATCTAGATGTGTATAAGAGACAGCATATGGGCCACCTGCAGGAGCCAGAATAGGTGAGAAGATGAATTCCCTTCTAACTTCCCGAAGGATCCAGCCCTGTCAACCCCTGATGTCAGCACATGGAGGTCAAGGTCTCACTCTGGACTTCCCTCACGCTAAGATAACTCACCTGCTCTCTTTTAAGCCACTCAGTTTGTGATGAATTCTTGCAGCAGCCATAGACAATTAATCCAGCTGATATCTACACAGATATATTCAGATCAAAATACAGAAGCAGCCTCAGACTTCGGTCTTCACATCTGCGACTTCATTTGCTGTTTATAGAGTCCGCTGGCCAGACCGCAGCGACAGGAAGCCTTCTCCACGGCCAGAGACAGAGGCAGCGATTGATTTGTATAAGAAGCGCATTACTCTGCCCTGTCTCCCTGTCTTTGAGCTGTGTGCATATAACTGTGACCACACGTGTGTGTGTGTGTGTGTGTGTGTGTGTGTGTGTGTGTGAGAGAGCATGCTGTATATGTGTGCATGTGGAGAGTGCACGTGTATGAGTGTCAGTGTGGGCTTATTACGTGTGCACATGTGGTGTGCAAGTGCGCCTATGTGAGGAACGTGCATAGAAGA